>CAWUFW010026776.1:0-30895 GCA_963921515.1 Calotriton arnoldi
GTTGTGCTGTACGCCGTAAGCCGTAAGCTGAACTCTCGTAGCCCCGCCCCTACGCCATACGCCAGCGCTAGCGCCGACGAGGAGAACGACGAGCAGAGCAGAGTGGAGCAGAGCGACGGCTGGAGCAGACTGAAAGTGCCCTTTCTGACTAAAAGTAGGAACGCGAAGAAATCACCGAGTGGCCGGACGGCTTTGCGGCTCAGCGCAAGGTTAGCGCGGAGCCCGAAGCGGTGCCCGAAGCGTTCGACCAATAAAGGCATAAGCAATTATCTGGCGGCCCAGAGCGGAAAAGTAACTTTAACAGACACGGGTACGGGCACGGGCACGGCCAAACGGCACGCCCGGCTTGCACAACAGAGGTAAGTGCCCTGCTGGAGTCTAAGAACCGTTTAACCTTAACCCTACAGAATAACGGACTGCCCGATGGATTGTTTGTTAGATTGCTGGCTGTCCCCCTTGAAACTTTTAAAAGGGTAGGGATTTAATCTGGGAGTACGAAGAGATTGTTAACCCAGAGCCGGGCATTGGGAATGGCCCCCAGGAGAAACAAAAGTACCCTGGAACATAAACTGAGGTCAAGAGAGATCTCAGTGGATTTGAGAACCTCTGGAGAAAGTGGAGGGAGCCCAGAGCTGAGACCAGTGAAGGGAATAAAGAAAAAAGTCAAGAGAAGTGTGGACACAAGCAAAAGACGGGGTGATACTGCCTCAAGTTCGCTAAAAGAATTTGTGGGGAAACATTTAAAAAAAGTGTTCTCACCAGCAAAGGCCCCCGATATAGAGATAATAGAGGCCGCTACGCAGAATGAAAGTGGGAGTGGGAGGGTGATTGGGAACACCTCATTACCCCTTGAGGAAAATATAATTGAGTTGCAACTCTCGGCCAATCAGCCTCTACAGCTCTTATTGGATTAAAAGGGCTTATTGTCACCACGGTTATCCTCTTCTCCATGTGGACTGTTTACTTATGATCCGGAGATAGGATCACAGGACTGTTTGATTTCAAATGAGGATATAAGGGTAGAAGGAGAGGGAACACCTGGAAGAGGGCTAAGGCCGAAAGGTAAAGAAAGTCAAAATCAGCTCGACAATCAGAAAAAAGCGACAGAACAGAGTGAGGATCTGAACTTAACCCCAGGGTCAAATTTGGAACTCTCTGCTACCCCTGCCTCTTCAATGTTGGACCTTATATTGTTATTACAGAGGACACTACAAGGGCTTCTAGAAGTTACGTTGTCAAACAATGATATTCTAAAAGTACAAAAAGAGCATCTAGCTAAAATAGAGGGTGAGTTACAGGGGATTAGATGTCAAATGCCATCTATGATAAGACCAGTCCCTGACCCAGACCTGCAGCCCCTTGTAGAGGAACTGGCCGTAACAGTCGACTCACCTAAGGAAACACACGAGGTTTATATTTCAAAACGGCCAATGAGAGTATTAAGAAGGGGCGAGGTCCTCAGATTTGGGCTAGTTAACCGAGCGGGACGAGTAGGAAGGAAGCCACAAAAAAAGGGGAGTGATAATACAGTGAAAAGATCCAGGGTAGCAGAGGCGAGAACTGGGGATAAGGTACAAGTATTAGAGCCACCTAACCCTATTAGGGGAATAACGAGAAGGAATACCCCAAAGAAGCAAGATAAAAATGCGCAATTAGATAGTAACCCAAGTATGCAGGAGAAACAAGTAAGGTATATACCTCAAACTGAGCCTAAAATCGCTGGTCCTCATGCGGGCCACGGCCGCGGTGGAAGGTTCCAACCCGGCAATATACGGGATGCAGGAATTGGAGTGCCTAATAATCAAACCTACATGGCACATATGGCACAACATCTTGCACTGAAAGGGGTAAGGAAGGAGGGTAAAGAGAATAAGTGGCTATACTTTGAACCAATCCCAACAGGTAAAGGTGGTAAGAAGATAAGGAAGAGGCTGCCGCTAAATAGGTCACAACTTCTGCAAGCGTTTGTCCTGTGCCCAAATTTGAAAGGTTTAGGGACAAATGACTTAAGGCAAGTGGGATTTAAGCAAAATAAGGAAGGAAAGGAGGTGACCAGGGTATTGGTGTACTCAGATTTGGTAAAGATTATGATTGAAAAAGCAGAGAGTGAGGTACATAAGGAAGGGATACGGATAATACCGGAAGAGGAGGTGGAAATAGAAATAGATGTAGAAGGTAAAGAGCTGCAAGGAAAGGATTTTTTAAGGTGCCACGCAGGATTAAGAAAGAGACAGGCAAGGATAATCGACCAAGAAGAAGAGGAAGGAGTAGGCTGGGGTAACCTTAAAATAGTTGCAAATAATTCAGACGTGGAAAATTGGTGGGGAAACTGGAGTCAGGGAATTAGCCACGCAGGCCCCTCAAATAGGTTTACTGAGATGCCTGGTGAAGAAGGATTCCTAGACGACGTCGAATAGGTAAAGGGTACGCCGCACGGCATAAGAATAGTTTCCTGGAACATAAATGGCCTCGGAGATCAATCTAAACAAGACAATATAAGGGAATTAGGAAAAAGTACCGAGATCATCTGTATCCAGGAAACCTGGCTATGCGGCAAGACCCCAACATTCGATGGCTTCCGCCAGTTTAATCGCTCGGCAAAGAAACAAAGGTTTGGGCGTCCAGCGGGGGGAATGATGACACTGTTGTCAACTAAAATAGTGAAGAAGGTAACCGAATTAACTGTAAAATGTAAATGGTTGCTTGCATGTAGGTCAACATTATCAGTTACTGACAAAATGAACACAACATTGATGCTTTTAAATGTTTATATGCAATGGGCTAGTACAGAGGAATATGCCATAGAAATGGGTTATTTTAAAGAAGATATGGACTTAATATGTGAAAAGTACGACATGGATTTGATTGTATTAATGGGGGACTTTAACCATAAACTGAACCCAAAGAAAGTAGATTGCTGGTTTTTAGAATTACTGGAGGCTTATAATATAACTCAAGCAACTTTCCCAGATAGTGTGTCCACAACTAATGATATTCAGCTGGGAAACTATCTGGGGACTAAAAGCCTCTTTTGCCTAAATGGAAGACAACCCGAGATTGCCCAGCGAAGAAAACTTTTAAATTAGGTTCACAAAACTGCCCAATAGATTATGTCTTTATGTCACTCTGGAATTTTGATTTAATTAAAGGGTTTAGGATTACAAACAGAGAAGGGAGTGACCACAACCCATTAGAGCTAGATCTCCTAGATGTTCATCTGAATCCCAGTAACAAAGTCATTGAACAACAAGTAGGATATCCCAGGCGGATTACAACGCGGCTAACAGAAGAATTAATAGCTCGGCTGGTAACATTTCAGCAGAACCAAATCTGGGCACAGTAACTGGTCAGTGCTTGGATTGGTATGTGGGAAAAATTGAAGAAGTGGTACAAAGTCTGTGTGATGATTTGAGGAAAGATAAATTAAATGCTAAAAAGAATCTAAAAAAGCCGGGGAGACAAAGAAGGTGGTTCTCAAAGGAATTTTTGAAAAAGAAGAGGGAATCAAGGAGAGTTGCACGTAGCCTTAGCTTAAATTATGGACAGGATAGGGTCAATAAGCTCATAAAACTAAAAAGAGAATATAATATGTTAATTAGGAAGGCAAAAAGAGTCTATAAAGAAGGCTGCTGGACAAAGTTGCTTGAGGCAATAGAAACAAAGAATATACGCCAGTTTTGGAACCTGGTTCAATCAGCAGCGGACCGCCCGGCGGACGCAATGAACTGTGTGGTAGAAGAGGCAGCATGGGAGGAATATCTGCTGGAACTATATAGCCCATGGAGAGAACCGGAGGAGGGTGTGCTACCAGATTGGAGCGGTCTAGTAGCAGATTTAAAACCCGACTTTTCGGTTACAGAAGTGAAAAATACGATAAAATCTCTGAAGTTAACTAGGGCAGCTGGTCCAGACAACCTCCCTGCCCAGTTAATTAAAACCCAGTTGAACTGGTGGGCAGAATTTTTTTCCAAGATGTTTCAAGTTATTTTAGATACTGGGAAGCTCCCCAATAATTGGAAGGGTGCAATAATTAGGCCTATACACAAGAAGGGTGATATGCATGCCCCTAAGAACTACAGATTAATTAATCTGATAGACATTGGGGAAAAGATCTTCGCAAAAATAATATTATGTAAGTTAAAAGACTGGGTGGACCAGAAGTCAGTGGTACCAGTAGAACAGGGGGGATTCAAAGAAGGTCATTCCACCATGGACCACTGCTTTGCCCTCTGGGCACTCGCCCAGAAATCAATAGAGCAAAAGGGGAAACTGTATTGTTGCTTTGTTGATTTTCGGGCAGCCTTTGATTCAGTGGATCGTAAGAGCTTATGGGAGTGCCTGATAAAGTATGATATACCGGAATGACTACTGGCCATCCTAAAAGAACTACATAGAGGGAACTGGGCCCAAGTAATTAAGGACACACAAGGGTCACTGACACAGAAAATAGCCATAGGGAATGGGCTAAGACAGGGCTGTGTCTTGGCCCCCCTGCTCTTCGCCATATTCCTAGCTGACTTACCGGCAGCACTAGAAGTGGAAAGAAGTGCAAGCCCCAGAATGAGTGGCAGGAAAGTATCAAGTCTTCTATATGCAGATGACCTTGTGATACTTGACCAAACGGAGCTAGGGCTCCAAAGGAAATTAAATGTTTTTAGAGAGTACTGTGAGGCAAAGTTTTTAGTTGTAAATATGGACAAAACAAAGATTTTATGTTTTGGTAAGAGAGACAAAAATGTTAACTGGTTTTTAGGACAAATAAAACTAGAAATTGTAAAAGAATATAAATACCTGGGCCTCTGGTTCGACAGCTCCCTAAAATGGTATACCCACCTAGAAGCACAAAAAACAAAAGCTTTCTCTTCTATTTGTGGGTTGAAAAAATTCAATAAGGATTATGGGGACATGTCACATAGACCGATGTTAAAGGCCTATGAAGCAATGATCCCACCCCAAGTATTGTATGGGACAGAAGTTCTCACCTTAAGTGGCAAAAGAGAGTGGGATCGGGAAGAAGGCAAGGCCCTAAAAACGTTATTGTCCTTACCAAGCTCCGCAATGATCCAGGCAATTAGAATGGAGATAGGAACAACAGCGTGGAGCAGTCAGGCCCAAATGTCTCTGTTAAGATTCTGGAAACGCCAGGACCCAGGGGGAGTGCAGAAGGTCTCACATTGGTGTAGTGAGGAGATCCGGCACAGTAGCTTAAAATGGGCCAAGGACGCGAGAAAGAAAATCCAGGCAATAGCCGGGAGCTTAAATGTGAGCTCAGCACAGCACCCTCTTGATGTAGAATTCACCAAGAGATCACTCAGGTACCAAGGCCTGGAACAGTCGAGGATGCATGACCTGGAATATCTGAGCAAGAAAAAATCTGTACAAGGTATAATAAGCTCCTGGGTAAATGCTGCATGGTAGCCGTATCTGGAAACCTTGCCTAACCATGGGCTTAGGTGTGAAATCCTAAGAGTACGAATTGGCATTAACCCATGAAAATAAACGCAGAAATGTTACATCCAGACGGAACATGCAAATGTGGGCTTGGGACCAGAGCTGAAATTTTGCATATATTGCTAGATTGCCTGGCGGTTTTAGACCTGAGAAAATTGTTTTTACGGGTAAACTCAAAACAGAAAAGTACTCTACCTATCTAATTCTATAAACACAAAATGTCGCTGGTGGAGCAAAAGGCCCAAGAGCTAGAAAGTGAATCCACAAGAGAACTAAATAAAGAAAAAAGTATTTATAATTCAAAATTCAATTTATTAACATTAATGTACATAATATCAAAAATCAAATAACATGGATGAATCAAACCAAGACACTTCCCACACAACATTCATTCAAATCACAATCAAACCAACAATCATACTCACAAGTGCTTCATACCAATCAATCAACATTGCACTAAAAATGACGACAAATACACTCATAGCAAAACCAGTCCCCATATACATCCAGGTTGGCACATGTACAGATAGATAACCAATATCTGTATGTAAAAAAAGGAAAATCACAGCAATAAAGATGAGACAAATATCTCAGGAAATACATAAGATAATTGCAAAGGAAAAACTCAATAAGCTTTTACAAATAAATACATAACAAATCACAAAAGATTCATGGGGGGGCTGAAGTAGTTGGAAAGATCCAACTAACAAAGTCAAGCGCCGACGCGCGTTTCGGTGTAGACCCGGATGTGGGCGTCACCTTCTTCAGGGCGCACAAACAGATGCATAGACAACAGTGGGAGGTGCTTGAGTCAGACAAACGATTCGAGCGTGTGAACGAAAAGCGAATAGATGGTACATAATGGGCTGGTAGTCTCAGCTGAAAACGTGTTACACAATACACAACTGCTAAAGAATCGCAAGGTTGCTCAATACCCTAACGAACGAGCCAAGGTGGAACGCCCGTCGTGTGGGGAAAATCCTTCATCACAGGCAAATAGTAGAATAATGAATAAATACGTAAAAGAGAATTCCTTTTGAGATGTAAATCATTGGGACCCAGGAGCAAAATAAGACTCAAATGAAAGTCCTCAATGCCACAACAGACAATATATTTCAACGATGTGTGGATGAATGTACTGTTCTTCCAAGCGCGGGTGAAGGAGAAGAAAAGGGAACCGCAGCTCGAACGGATATGCAAAAATATCGATATAACCAATGCGGCTGAGCAGATCAAACGGGTAGATTGAACCAGGAATGGTTTCTGTGTAAAATTGTTTTTACGCCCAGTATTCTTAAAATATGGAATAAGGTCACGAGCCCAAGCTATTGTTTTATTGACAGACATGACAAGTCTTGATATTGCCATTGCACTAGGAAACTACATGAAAGGTATAAACAGCTTCGTACGGGATAAACTTAAGGGAGGTTAGAAATTTTATTTATTTTTAAAAATCTCCCGATCCCGATTATACAATTATTTTAGCCATAATGAAACATTATGAAACCGAATTGTTTTAAATGCTGCTGCTATTGGGGAAAGGAAGTGGATAATGTATCCCTTTTAAAATAGAGTATTAATGGTACTGCTGTTCTAATGAATTTTATGTTGTTTTAATTATTTAATATAAGTGTATATAATATTGAAAATGTTGACGCTATTGGGAGAGGAGGTGGATATCGGACCTTTTAATATATGTACTAGCTAAGGTAGTTTTAAAGAATTGTATGGTATTTATTTGTTTTTCCGAGTTCTTCTGGTGTTTAAAGACCACGGTCTAAATAAACAGAGTTTTCTCTCTCTCTCTCTCTCTCAGTAAAGAAGGAATAACCTGGCCGGTCTTAACTTCTTATATACCACATCCAGACATTGCTACTTTACCAGCAGCAAGAATGCGTATACTTTAAAGAGATTTAGTAAAAATTTACAGAAATCTTACACAGTTCATAATGCGAACACTGACAGTTCAACCTATGAGGGCTGCTCAGGCTGCACAACCTCAGTTGGCTACTACGGGTATCAGCCCCCAAACGCTGAATGCCATTATGGGAAAGATTCCCACCAACCGGGAGCAAATCCCGTTCTGGATAGCACAGAAAACAGCTCAGCTTGAAGCAGTTGTTCCCCATACAGGCCCGCAGCAAAAACACAGAATATTAACAATTTGCTTGATAATGGGGATGACTCCCCCGATAGAAGATTGTGCCACTCTGGTACAGTCTTCGCTGCCGTTTATACCAGAACTCAGTTTTACCCAATGTACCGAAACAAATACAGAATGAGTACGGGGCAGAGCCTGCCCTGGACCTGGGAATGAAACTAATAGGCAATTTTGTCCGAGTATCTGCCATTATGTTAAGTAACATAAAAGGTGAGGCAGCCACAGTGGCTATAAACCAACACCTGAGGGAATTTACTCCTGCACAACAGGAGCGAGAATTGCCTAAGATTATTGAGGAAACGTGCATCACTGGATACAGATAATGTGGGAGCCAGACCTGGGAAATCAATAGTTAAGAGCAAGTCTGAAAAGGATAACTCTAAGCCAGCACCCGATTCTTCCAAAAAGAAATGAGATAACAAACAAAACAAAACACGGTCACGGATTGGGTCTCCTCAACAGGAACACACCAATTACAATTTGAGGAACCGTGATAATATTAGGAAGCCTGACAGGTATCAATATACTGATAAACGTTCCTCTCGTTCCTTTAAGGAGTCGTTCAGAGATACGGACGGTCAGAGCACAGATTGGAAGCCGAAAAGGGAGACACATCACACTTCAGACTACATCATTAAACAGGAAGACAAACAAAAGACTCCTAAACCTCAATTTAAAAAGAAGGAGGTAGCCGAAATCAAAATTAGAAATGCCCAGGCTACTGAGGACTCTGCTTCTGAATGGGGAATGAACAGTGACGATGCTGGACAGCGCGGCAGAAGTCACAATAGCTTGCTGGAACCTGATGGATTATCTGGCGTCAGTAGCTCTTAGTGAGCATATCATGGTGGACACACTTGATACAAGGGTAAGTGTCCCACATCGTTTATACGAAATAACACTCCAAATGGGGGGGGGCATACCCAGGCAAGTGAAGGTCTCTTTTGGGAAAACCTGACATATGGTTACGATATTATTTTATGATAATCAAAAGGAACTAGCTACTGGATAAGAGCTCCTGATATGTGTATGCAATGCAACACAATTGTGTTTTATAGAAGACCCTCACTCACCAACCTGGTTGGTGACATGCTTCATCATCGGGTCCCACCCAAGGTACCGAGTGTACCTTGGGTGTGCTGCTAACGCCTGGATACAGCGGAGCTGGTTGTGTGCCGTGAGTGTGCAGTGAAAGTGAGATGAATGTGGTTTAAAAAGCTGTCCGTAGGGTCCCGTTTAAATAACAAGAGGACTATTTTAATGTATGGGCCCCGGCAGTGGTTAAAAACGAGAGGTGGATATCTGTGGAGTTAACTAGGCTCCAATATCCTGGTCAACATGTTTCAGCCAGTCTCTCTGTACTAGGCTGGCTTTCTTCAGGACCTTATGTGAGTGAAAATTTAAAATGGTGGTCTAAAACTAAATCTGTAAGAGACCATCTATGTGGTGCACTCGCTAAGGTGCATTATGTGGTAGAGGATGATTTCCTCTCGCGACGCATACCTGTAGTAGGGGGTAAAAAAGGACGACAAACAAACATACACAATAAAACATTTAGATGATGTTATCTGAACACATCTATTAGTGTGAGTCAGGAGCGTGGTGTCCGTGCCCTATTCGGATAAAATTCGTAGTGAGCACGGACCGTGGCGTTTTTGTGCATTGTAATTAAATCAAAAACAATGTTTACGCCTCTTATATATGCGTTATCGGGTGAAAATCAATATGCGATCTAACATGGTGGTAAATATAAAAAAATATGGAGATAAAAACAACTTATGCTCACTCAGCAATTGTCTGAGAAATGCCCCATGAGTTCCGAGGGGGCCCGACCTATTGTCACACTGTGTGTTTTAAGAAAGGAAAAGGAAAAAGAAAAAGAGTGAAGGCACATACATCGTGGAATATTGGCGTGCCGTATTGCTGCGGGACTCCTAGTCCCTCTATGGCTGGAACCCCCCTGAACAGAGCCCCACTTACTTCTTCAAGATCAAAGGCCCGTCTCCGTGCCTAGTCTGGCCGCATCGGAACTCCGATGGTAAATGACTGGTACGGGGTGGGGTTTAAATACCTTAGCAGCTTCTGCCGGTAAAGCAGGTTTTCTCTAATAGCCTCCAGGTGCGGGTGATCAGTATCCATTCCGTGCACCTGCGAGAATAAACAGAGAAGAAAGCATGCGCACGTGTATGGTTGTTTACGTTGCATGTGAAAATAAAGTTAAGTAAATTATTTGTAAATAAATAGAGTATCGGGTAATTCCCTGTATGATGTAGTTTAACTTTATAATTGGAGTGGAACTTCTAATCGGCTGTATTAGACTGGAGAAAGCGCGCTAGTAATATTGGTTATTAGGGTATGTCCCCATAGAAATGAGAAGACTCCGTACTGGGTCTGCCTCCTGGGAGGCGTTAACCATATGCGCACGGGTTTTGTATCGTGCGTATATTCAAGATGTAACTATTAGACAATATATTATGAGTTAGGGAGGCCGATGTTAAATGGGACGCCTGTTAGTTGCAGACTCGTTATTTACATGGATTGGAAGTACATATACTCCCCTCTGCATGTTGCAGTGTATAAATGAGTCATACATAAGAGAATGGTCATGATAAGGACACAAGGTGTTAGTGAGAACATGGGGGTTTTAAGCTCTTAGTGCATGAGGGATTCATGTATTTACAGCAAATATACTGAGAAAGGTAGTCAAACGTGAATACTATTCCACGGTATATTGTCATTCAATCCTGTGTTGTTAGTGGAAAGACGATATATCCAACGTTGTTCCTTTTGCAGAAGGGTTTTCTCTTCTAATTGAATGCCCATGCAAATTACGTTATGTAGGCATGACAAGCCGTAAAGTCAGGACACGCATTGTGGAACATCGCAGCACTATACGCTGCAAAAAGAACTTGAGCAAACTCACAGACCATTTCCTCACTACAGGGCATACACCTAATGACATCAGGTGGACCATCATAGAACAGATCACATGCCATAGCAATACTCATGAGAAAACCCTTCAGCAAAAGGAACAACGTTGGATATATCGTCTTTCCACTAACAACACAGGATTGAATGACAATATACCGTGGAATAGTATTCACGTTTGACTACCTTTCTCAGTATATTTGCTGTAAATACATGAATCCCTCATGCACTAAGAGCTTAAAACCCCCATGTTCTCACTAACACCTTGTGTCCTTATCATGACCATTCTCTTATGTATGACTCATTTATACACTGCAACATGCAGAGGGAGTATATGTACTTCCAATCCATGTAAATAACGAGTCTGCAACTAACAGGCGTCCCATTTAACATCGGCCTCCTAACTCATAATATATTGTCTAATAGTTACATCTTGAATATACGCACGATACAAAACCCGTGCGCATATGGTTAACGCCTCCCAGGAGGCAGACCCAGTACGGAGTCCTCTCATTTCTATGGGGACATACCCTAATAACCAATATTACTAGTGCGCTTTCTCCAGTCTAATACAGCCGATTAGAAGTTCCACTCCAATTATAAAGTTAAACTACATCATACAGGGAATTACCCGATACTCTATTTATTTACAAATAATTTACTTAACTTTATTTTCACACGCAACGTAAACAACCATACACGTGCGCATGCTTTCTTCTCTGTTTATTCTCGCAGGTGCACGGAATGGATACTGATCACCCGCACCTGGAGGCTATTAGAGAAAACCTGCTTTTACCGGCAGAAGCTGCTAAGGTATTTAAACCCCCACCCCGTACCAGTCATTTACCGTCGGAGTTCCGATGCGGCCAGACTAGGTACGGAGACGGGCCTTTGATCTTGAAGAAGTAAGTGGGGCTCTGTTCAGGGGGTTCCAGCCATAGAGGGACTAGGAGTCCCGCAGCAATACGGCACGCCAATATTCCACGATGTATGTGCCTTCACTCTTTTTCTTTTTCCTTTTCCTTTCTTAAAACACACAGAGTGTGACAATGGGTCGGGCCCCCCCCTCGGAACTCATGGGGCATTTCTCAGACAATTGCTGAGTGAGCATAAGTTGTTTTTATCTCCATATTTTTTTATATTTACCACCATGTTAGATCGCATATTGATTTTCACCCGATAATGCATATATAAGAGGCGTAAACATTGTTTTTGATTTAATTACAATGCACAAAAACGCCACGGTCGGTCCTCACTACGAATTTTATCCGAATAGAGCACGGACACCACGCTCCTGACTCACACTAATAGATGTGTTCAAATAACATCATCTAAATGTTTTATTGTGTATGTTTGTTTGTCGTCCTTTTTTACCCCCTACTACAGGTATGCGTCGCGAGAGGAAATCATCCTCTACCACATAATGCACCTTAGCGAGTGCACCACATAGATGGTCTCTTACAGATTTAGTTTTAGACCACCATTTTAAATTTTCACTCACATAAGGTCCTGAAGAAAGCCAGCCTAGTACAGAGAGACTGGCTGAAACATGTTGACCAGGATATTGGAGCCTAGTTAACTCCACAGATATCCACCTCTCGTTTTTTAACCACTGCCGGGGGCCCATACATTAAAATAGTCCTCTTGTTATTTAAACGGGACCCTAGGACAGCTTTTTAAACCACATTCATCTCACTTTCACTGCACACTCACGGCACACAACCAGCTACGCTGTATCCAGGCGTTGCAGCACACCCAAGGTACACTCGGTACCTTGGGTTGGACCCGATGATGAAGCATGTCACCAACCAGGTTGGTGAGTGAGGGTCTTCTATAAAACACAATTGTGTTGCATTGCATACACATATCAGGAGCTCTTATCCAGTAGCTAGTTCCTTTTGATTATCATACTATACCCAGGGGAAGTGAACTGGCCTTCTACCTCCTCGCTCTTCCTTTTGATTACTATCATACAATATTATTTTGGCTGATAAGGATTGGCCACCTGAGTTCGTAATGGAGTGCCCAATGGGGGAAGATGTAATTTTACCTGCTTTCTCCGACCTCGTACCAGAATCAGTTAAAAATTCATACACGTAGGAGTAGACCTTAGCTCTAGCTCCTGCACTTTATCACAATCATGTTGGTTATGACGATGAGTCACCTCATCACGAAATCCCATTAAAATCCATTCCTCAACCACAGAGACAATAGCCAATAAAACATGAAGTAAAGAAACAAGTCAGGGAGATCTTAGATCAACTTGAGTACCAGGGTGTAACAGAGAATTATACCTCATACATGAATAATTCCTTGTTTCCCGTAATGAAACCCGATAATTCATATCGTCTAGTCTTAGACTAAAGGCATTTAAACGCTTCCACACGCACATTTCCAGTACAAAATGCACATAGCACTGCTCTAATGAATAAATAACATAGTGCAGAAAAAATACAAAACAACACTAGATATATCAAATGGATTTTTCTGCCAAAATATAGGGCCTAGGAGTAGATATTTGACAGAATTCTCAGCCCTAGGTTCTCAACACCAATTTTGTCGATTACCACAGGGGTACAAGAATGTCCCCGGGCTGTTTTCAGCAAGAGTGACAGAATTACTTCAAAATTTTGATGAGGAGGCATTGTCCTATGTAGATGATATTTATCTGATGGACGATGAATTAATAGAACACTTGGCTAGAGTGACCAACATAATTTTTGGGTTTGCTCACCTGGGCTACAAATTTAATTTAAAAAAAGCAAAAATTGCCCACTTCAGTGTCCTGTACTGGGGATAGGAGTTGTTGAGTGAAGGAGAAAGCCTGCCAGCCAATTTTTTAGAAAAATGTGCGCTGCTCTAACCTCCGACTCTGAAAAGACTACAATCCATTTTAGGACTTTTAAATTTTGGCAGGACTTACATTTTGGATTATGCAGAAGGGGTAAAACCCTTCTACGACTTAATGAGACCTGATTTTTCAGTGCATCACTGGACACAGGAACATACAAATATTTTAGGTTTCGTACAAGCTGACATGATAGCTTCTAAACATTTACACACACGTGTTAACACGACTAACCTGGTGATCCGCTGGACCAACCGGGTACACCCATATCACTTTTAATTAAGGCGATACAGTACTTATTGCATACAAATCAAATTTGTACACAAATGCTGAAATGCGTTTTGCATACACTGTGAAAATACTCGCAGTGGTACAGACTGTTGTAGTGCGAGAGAAATCACTAGCGCAGGAGAAACGCATAATTGTGTGACCCCGGTACGGACCTTAGATGCCGTCACCAAAGCGAGCGTTCCCAATCCTAAAGCTTTACATCCAAGATGGATTCAATGGGCTAACTCTCTCACTGCAACAATTGTAGATTTCAGATTTGACTCTACATTGCAAACACAAGCATTCTTGCAGAACGAACAAGAATATCCTCTGCCGAATTAAATTATGCCTCTAGATCGATATGAATGCATCATTTATACAGATGGTTCTGCCCAGCCTGCCGTAGGAATAAAACAGCAATACTCTACGGCATGCGCAATTGTTAAAGGGCACATGCACGATGGAAAGTTCCATCCTGGGAAAACACACACTCAGTCCCTAGGGGACTGTACAGCGCAGCTGGCAGAACTCAATGCCCTGATACTGGCACTACAAAATATGGATCGTGAATTCCCCCCACTTATTGTCTGTGATTTGTTTTACTATGTCCAGTCCTATAATGAATATCTACACTATTTGGGCCAGAATGGATTTAGAGATTCTAAAGGTTGCACAGTAAAGCACAAGGGGGCCGATTCACAGAACTAATCTGAGATATAATCCTAAACTTACTACTTTTGGTATTCACAGAAGGCATTTAGTAGTTGTAAAGTTAGGGCTCCTAACTTTACTACTACTAAACTGAGACAAAATCCTAACTTTACGACTTTCGCGATTCACAAAAGGCATTTAGCAGTAGTAAAGTTAGAAATCCTAACTTTACTACTACTAAATGCCTTTTGTGAATACCAAAAGTCGTAAAGTTAGGATTTTGTCTCAGTTCAGTAGTAGTAAAGTTAGGAGTCCTAACTTTACTACTACTAAATGCCTTCTGTGAATACCAAAAGTAGTAAGTTTAGGATTTTATGTCAGATTATTTCTGTGAATTGGCCCCAAGATGCTTTGGGAGCAGGTGGCAAAGCTGAAAGAAGACCTGCCACGGGCTCATGTTATTCATACATTGAGTCATCAACGTGTTGGCGTTGAAGGGAATTCCATGGCAGATGAAGCTGCCACGCCAACAGTTCGTACTGCTGCCGTTGCTGCAATAACTTGATCAAGTAAGAGAAAAGACGGGACAACTATGGTGGCAATCAATGCCACGCGCACTAGATCAGCCCTGCCAAAAGGCTTTCCACTCAAGTACTCCTACAAGTTAGATGCACAAAACATTCCGTATGCTCAGATTCCAGGAGAGGGAGATAGAGTAATACCAAACATAGATCGCAGATTAGGACTGATACTAGTTGCACATGAGGGTCCGAGTTCCGCTCATGCAGGAATTACAGCTAAAGTTTCCTTACTGAAGCACCGCTACTGGTGTCCACTCAAGTACTCCTACAAGTTAGATGCACAAAACATTCCGTATGCACAGATTCCAGGAGAGGGGGATAGAGTAATACCAAACATAGATCGCAGATTAGGACTGATACTAGTTGCACATGAGGGTCCGAGTTCCGCTCACACAGGAATTACAGCTAAAGTTTCATTACTGAAGCACCGCTACTGGTGGCCAGGTATATCAAAACAGACCAAGGACTTTGTCCTTAAATGCAACATCTGCCAGCCAATGAAAGGGTCCACTGTAGCACGTTCAGCACAGAAACCTCTATTGATTTCAGACAAGCCTTTGGCTTGAGTGTATTTTGATCACTGTGGCCCCTTATAATCAGATGGGGCTTACAAGTATATCTTGGTGGCAGTGGATTCATGCTCCTGATTCCTATGGGTTTGGCCCCAGCGCTCGGCTGACGCTGGAACTGTTATAAAGGATTTGCGAGTCTTTATTGGGACATACGCAATTGGCACACTACATTCCGACCAGGGACCGGCATTTAGCTCTCTGGCTTACAAACAAGTCATGGGAAGTTTGGGTGTGGCCTTGCGGTACTCCTCCCCATACCATCCTGAGGGAAATTTGGTCATTGAGAGGAAAAACCGTGACTTAAAGCAGTCCTTAACAGCATGGGTATTAGACTTGGGTGGCAGTTGGGTCAATCACCTATATGGGGTCCAGAGGACATTTAACAACATGTAAGAAAATCCCTAGTGGGTCATACTCCTTATGAACTCCTGTTTGGTGTGAGAATGTGGGTAACAGTGGCAGCTGAAACACCATTTGACATCAATGACTGTTTGGCTGTTTTACAGGAAATCAGTGAATTCCGGGCCATACAAAGCAATGTCCAAGTAAAATGCACCGCCCTTGGGGAAGTGAAGATTGTGCCGGCAAGACCTGCCTGGGTCCCAAAGATTGGGGACCTGGTCAGATAGAAAATAGTGGACAAGAAAGAGTTTGGGCCATCTTACAGAGCCCCTGTACCTGTCCTTGCTGTCGAAGGCACTAGAACCTTTTTTCTTCCACCCCTTGCCGGTCGCAGAGACAAGAGGTTTGTCTCTATTGATATGATCAAACCACACTATGTGGCCAATTCTCAAAAGTAGGCAACGTGGGCTCCTGGGTGGCCTCTGCACTCCTCTCGCTACTGTACAGGAAGTTCAGATGGAAGCTTTAATATCGACAGAAGATTCCACTCTCCAAAAAGAAGCTGTAAACAACAATGAAATGATACTTCTCCCTGTTGAAACAACTACAGCTGTACAATCAATAAGTATAGAAATTTCTATTCAGAACATCAATGACGTCAATGTAAATATGCCACAGATCGAGTCATCTCCCAGTTCTACAAAACCTGCTGAGCTGCCAAAAATAGACCAGACGGCATCTGGATACTTCGTGCATTATGATGATTTCTCATCGGATTCAAGTGAACCCGAGCTGCTACCACCGCATCTCCCTTTCAAGCTACGTGTTTATGCTCTCTACCTTGGGATGAAAAAGACATACTTCATCCCTCCCTGGTTACATCTCTGGATTACAATGAGGTTACTTTTCCTGGTACTCTGGATTGGTTTGGTGACTGTCTTTTTCCTACTTATGAATATTTCCCAGAACGCTCCGCAGTACATCTTGTGAACTTGGTTCTTAAACCACATGCATCATCACACCGTGAACTAAGGGACCTGTCCCTGGTGAACATTTCAGTATTTCCAGTTCCTGAAGGAATAGTGTGGGGCAGCTTATCGTATGATGTGTATGGTCCTACTGAACTTTTGTAAATTCCTTATTTGTTTAAAATTTCCTTAATTGATATCATCACCTTTAGTACTTTCTCTGATGATTGGGACATTAAAACTGTGCATAATTTGCTTGCAGATCTAGAGCAATCAGCTGCATTTTCTAATGATGAATTGTATGATGGTACATCTAATTATGGAGACATGTACTGTTATCAACATTATGGTAACCACTTCTTACACAAAACTAGTATCCCACGTGCAGTTTATGATTACACACAATGGGAACACTGCCCAACACTGCAATAAGGTAGTTCAAAGACATTTGCACAAACGTTTGCTTATTTTTTACGTTTTGACACATCAGACCTAGCCTCGTATTATTATAGGCTTGCCCCTACACCTGCAAAGAAAAATATGCTAACAAACACCAAGCTGATATACTCTGCTTCCGTTATTTCTCAACTGTCTATACAGGGTTTCGACTTTTGGAAAGACACCATAGACACAAAATCTATCTGGGGGACAAAAGATTGGCAGGTTCGGGGAACTGATGCCTTATTCAGAGCATGCCTCATACCACATCAAATGATTTTCCCGAACAAAACAGTGCAGCAAACTCTTGTCTTAGTGTAGCCAAAGTGAAGGATTTGAACACCCCACATATTCCCCCGTTCTCACACTTCGAGAATAGGCAGCACTTAACACACTTCAAAGAGGATACACTAGATACCATGAAATGTAATGGTTCTTTCAATTCATCAGGGATGATTGGTTTGGCCAAGCGACACAAATAGGTGTCAATCTAGATTCATGGGTAACACCGAAGGGTTTAGGATCAATTGGCCTGATCAGTGATATGTACAGTCAGAAAACTCAAGGGTGGTGACGTCATATAGTGTTAGGAAGTTGTGCCTAGATTGGCTAAAGACCTCAACACTTTCCCAGGTGAAGCAACACTTGTCCCTTCTTTCTGATGACATGGATCTCAGGGATCTTTTATTAGGTCCCCGGAACCCACATCATAAGCACTTCTTGTACGGAATATACAACAAACTGGAATATTTCACAACAGGAAGCTGCTGAGAGATTATGCGAGATTGACAGTGTTAATTTAGAAAAGGTTTTGGCTGTGGTTGACAATGGTATGACCACATTAACATCCAGAATGTATTCACTGGACAACATAGTGTCTGCTGCAATTGACATAATGGAACATGGTATGTATATCCTGTGCAACATGTGCAATCACAACTGCGGTCCATTGTGTTGTTAAGCTGGACGTTGTAAACATTACTTTCTGGCCACGTACCGTGACGTTACATCAACAGCACAAGTCTGTTTTTGGCATACGATCTAACTGAAAGACAGATTATGATGGCACGAAGAGATGCGAAATATACTATGTTACACATTGAAAAATTAGACCAATTACCTTTAACCGTGGCTGTGACACCAGCCACAGACTGGATAATCCATGGTTACATCCCCCTACCGGTCACGACTTTCCAATTCCAATTTTGTCTCCAATACCAACAGGTAGGAAGCTATGAAGCGCTAGGGGAAGGTTGTGTGCATGATTATTGGGAATTACCGTTTAGGTTTAGATGCAGGAAGGGGGACACAGAAATTTTCCTTAGTGGTTATGACTATGAGGATGCTTTAAATGGGTCCTTAGTTTGCTTAAGACATTTCTCTCCACGGGGCACGCAATGCTTCGGTAGCGAACTTGTCTTGTTATCTAAAGGGTTCTCCAGCTGCTGTGATTCATCCTGTGTTCAAGCTGCTCTCGAATGGGAGCTATTTGATGCTGAATGATCAAGGTTGCTGTGGAATGGAACCGGGCATCGCTTATCTAGTGACGTTTAATTCCATACTGACTTGTTGCACACAAGTACTGTTTCCACCTGCCCGCACAGTTAGGGAGGCAGCGCTACGGCCTTCGATAAATGATTCCATCATACAGTTTGATTCTCTGAGCATACTGAAAGCCATGCTTTTTTAATTGAATTGAATTGAATTACAAATTTCTAAAGTGCACAGCTACTCATAAAGATTGTCCCAGCGCTATTCAGTATGCCCAAAGGAGAGAGAACCGGGATAGAAGCCATTGTTTCTTGCTAACATCTAAATAAAAATTGCTTCAATTCGCTTTTAAATTTTGCTTCTTCAGGTATCCGTCTAAGGTAATCTGGGAGTTTATTCCACAGATTCGCTGATATAACCATGAAGGAAGCTGTTTCAAAAAACGCGGGTAGACAATGAAACCAGCTGAGCTCGACCTCAGCAGTCTCCCTGGGCAGTAAGCTCCTTTAAGTACCCAGGTCCGCTGACGAACTGGCAGCCATTGAAGTTTCGCTGGATACGCTGAGATCGACGAGAATTTCAGAATTTCATAGAATAAGCGGACTGCCAAATTCTGCATAACCTGTAAGCGCTGGATCAGATATTCCGGGCGACCAAGATACAGGACATAAGCATAGTCCAACCTGGATAGAATTAGTGATCTAACCACGGTGATTTGGGCCTCATGAGGAAGCAAATAGAGAAACTTCCTCAGCATGCGGAAGATTCAAAAACAGGATTTCACCACAGCCAACACCTGCCAAATGCAAGCTGGGTATCGAACAATACACCTACATTTCGTGCCACCGCAGTTGGTAGGAGCGGCGGAGGAACACTTTCAGGCCAGGCCCCAACCCTTCCAGGACAAGGGTACCATCTGAATGATAAGATTTCCATCTTATCTGGGTTGCACTGCAATCTATTGGCCCTCAAACAGTCTAACAATGCCACCATACAGCTAGCAAAGGCAACCTTCAATCTCTCAGGCTCCCCATCGTACGTCAGAAGGATTTGAGTATCATATGCATAAGAGATGATCTTGATATTACAGGATTCCACCAAATAAGCCAAGGGAGAGATGTGAATATAAAAGAGTGTAGGACTAAGGGAGGAGCCTTACGGCACCCCCCATTACAACTCTTTCCCTCCCGAGGCGTATGGTTTCATCCAAACCACCTGCTCACAGCCATCGAGGAAAGAGCCCAACCAACTCAGCGCAGGGCCCACTACTCCAAGCTGTTTTAACCTGTACAGCAGGATGTGATGATCCACTCTATCAAAAGCTGCTGACAGGTCCAACAGCACCAGAGCCACGTTGCAGCCAGAGTTCAGATTGAACTTAATGGACTCAGACCTCCAGTAGTGTGGTCTCGATTAGGCCTAGGCGGTGAACTCCGCTCCGTTCGTTGAGTTTGCAGAGTTTTCTGCACTCCGCGGAGCTTGCGGAGTGCACAAAGCTCCACTCCACGTAGTTTAGCAGAGTTTTTTCCCTGCTCGTGAACGGTAAGTTCGCGAGCTGCCGCTCGGGTAGAATTTCTACCCGAGCAGCAGGAAGACCAGCGCGAATGGTAGTTCGCACTGTACTCCAACACTTGCGGAACTTCGCTGAGTTTTTTTGTCACTCCGCGGAGTTCCGTGAAGCCAAACTCCGTGAACTACGCCCAGGCCTGGTCTCGATGCTGTGGACGGCTCTGAACCCTGATTGTGAGGGGTGGAGCAAGTGATTTTCTGCTAAGAAGGTGGTAAGTTGCCGGTTTACCACCTTCTCCAACAGCTTAGAAGCTGCTGGCAGCAGGGAGACTGGGCTGAAATTTGCTAAGCAATCAGGGTTAGCATTGGCCTTTTTAAATAAGAGAATCACCCTGGCCTTTTTCCAGTCATTGGGCACTAAGCCTGAGTCGAGGGAACTAGCAAATAGCTTCTGATACACCGAGGCAATAATGTTCGAGATTGACTTCAAAATGCGGGGGGTATCGTATCCATTGGGGACCCTGACCTGCAGTTCAAGAATGCAGCTGTTACATCCTCTACTGTTGGCCCCAAGAAAGTAACCAGTGGGGGATGTTGTAGTTGCTCCACTGGTTCTTTTAACGATGGACCTGTCAGAATGTTATTATCCCCTGCCATATTCGCCTGGATTCTTATGATTTTCTCCTAAAGAATTCACTCATACGGGAGCAAAGGGACTGACTGGGTTCCAATGGGGGATGTAACTTTAGAATCAGTCAAATTAGATACAATTTTTAAGATCTCCCTCCATCGTTATCAGCCTTTTTAATGCACTGGGAGTAGAAGATGCTGTGAGTTCTCTTGATATTGTTATGATAGGATTTCAGGGTCAGTTTATAAGTAGCCTTATCAGAGTCCAAATACGCATGCAGCCACAATATTTCTAGTTTCTTACAAGCTGCTCTTTCCAGTGCTAGTTGCTTTGTGAACCAGCGAGCTGAAAGCATCTTTATCTTCTTTCTAGAGTTCGCGGTGGGGGCTACAAGATCTGCCACCCCCCTGAGCCAGGAGCTGATTATCCTGTCCCTCTCTCTGGCGGGATGTGGGATATCAGGTTTAAAGTCCACAAGAGTACTCCTTAATTCATCAAGGGCAACCCTGCTCCAGCACCTATTTTCATAATGCGGCAGTGCAGGGCGTGGCTTTTTTACCTCTTCCAGTTTCCAAGCGAAAGGCAAAAGGAAGTGGTCTGACCAAGGCACTGGCCGGGGGGATCCCCTTTTAGAGTCGTGTTAGAGAATATACCATCAATCGTGTGACCAGCACTATGGGTAGGCCCAGTAGTAGTTTTCACTAACTTAAAAGAGGCTAGAGATTCCACTAAATGCTTAGCTAATGGTTCCTCTGCCAACTCTAAGTGGATGTTAAAATCCAAATCCAAGTGAAATTGGGGAATGAAATGCATTTAGGGGCTAGTACTTGATCCATGGAAGAGATATGGGGGCCGATTCCGATCTCGGTCGGAGGCGCACCCAACACCATTCGGTCGGGAAAAAAGCCATGCGAAAGCCTGTTTCCCGACCGATCCGTACAGCACACCGAACGAGTAAGTACGATGCGCACAACAGCAAAGAATCCGGCCGAGCCGTACTCACCCAAACCAGGTCCTGTTCCCCGACCGAGGCGAATCCGGAAACGCTGAATCGAGTCGCACGGAAGGGAAAATGCAGCTCCGTCCGGCCAAACGAGTACGATGCGCTTTCCGTACGCGCCGAACCCGTCGCTACGCACGGCACGTCAAAGCATCCGGGAGAGGCGCACATAAGCTCCGATTCGCGCCACAACACGATCCACGGCTCCGAGACGAACACGGCAGCGACGAGGACGACGCGAAGTGACGAGGACGACGCGAAGAGACGAGGACGAGGCAAAGCGACGACGCGAAGCAACGAGAAGGACGAACGACACGAACCAACCATGAATCCCTTCGTCCCGATCATACCAATATTCTACATTTACTACCGGAACAGGCACGGACGCGTACGGCGCAGAAGGTAAGCCAGACACCAACCACAAAACACATACAACACGTACACGACACATCGCACACACACAGAGGGATGCAGAATATACTTACACCAGCAACAGCAGCACCATAGGGGCGGGATGCCCATCACCAATGCCACATATGCACACAGGGGCCTGAATGCGCACCACCACCCCTACCCAGGGGGGGCTGGATGCCTACCACTACTACCATCCTCACCCAGGGGGGGCTGGATGCCTACCACCACCCTTAGCCAGGGGGGGGCAGGATGCCTACCACTACTACCACCCTCACCCAGAGTGGGCAGGATGCCTACCACAACTACCACCCTTAGCCAGGGGGGCAGGATGCCTACCACTACTACCACCCTCACCCAGGGTGGGCAGGATGCCTACCACTACTACCACCCTTACCCAGGGTGGGCAGGATGCCTACCACTACTACCACCCTTACCCAGGGGGCAGGATGCCTACCACTACTACCACCCTTAGCCAGGGGGGGCTGGATGCCTAACACTACTACCACCCTCACCCAGGATGGGCAGGATGCCTACCACAACTACCACCCTTACCCAGGGGGGGCAGGATGCCTACCACTACTACCACCCTTAGCCAGGGGGGGCAGGATGCCTACCACTACTACCACCCTTAGCCAGGGGGGGCAGGATGCCTACCACCCTTACCCAGGGGGGGCAGGATGCCTACCACTACTACCACCCTTAGCCAGGGGGGGCTGGATGCCTACCACTACTACCACCCTTACCCAGGGTGGGCAGGATGCCTACCACTACTACCACCCTTAGCCAGGGGGGGCAGGATGCCTACCACTACTACCACCCTTAGCCAGGGGGGGCTGGATGCCTAACACTACTACCACCCTCACCCAGGATGGGCAGGATGCCTACCACAACTACCACCCTTGCCCAGGGGGGCAGGATGCCTACCACTACTACCACCCTTAGCCAGGGGGGCAGGATGCCTACCACTACTACCACCCTTAGCCAGGGGGGCAGGATGCCTACCACTACTACCACCCTTACCCAGGGGGGCAGGATGCCTACCACTACTACCACCCTTAGCCAGGGGGGCTGGATGCCTACCACTACTACCACCCTTACCCAGGGTGGGCAGGATGCCTACCACTACTACCACCCTTAGCCAGGGGGGGCAGGATGCCTACCACTACTACCACCCTTAGCCAGGGGGGGCAGGATGCCTACCACTACTACCACCCTTAGCCAGGGGGGCAGGATGCCTACCACTACTACCACCCTTACCCAGTGGGGGCAGGATGCCTACCACTACTACCACCCTTAGCCAGGGGGGGCTGGATGCCTACCACTACTACCACCCTTAGCCAGGGGGGCTGAATGCCTACCACTACTACCACCCTTACCCAGAGGGGGCTGGATGCCTACCACTACTACCACCCCCACTCATAGGATGGACAATGCATGACACAACCAGCACACCACAACCTAGGGAATGCAAGAAGAAGACATCCCCCAACACCATGACAAGCGTGTGTAGACTGTGTCAAATGCCTACAACACCGAACATGACTTTGAACATACAATGTGACCCCCTAGCACATGTGCCACACATATATGTGTGTGGCACCCACAATGCAAGCAGGCCATGACCATTGTGGCAATGGGGTCCAAACCCCCATCATCACAGTGACCAAAATGTAAGTGTGGGGTCCATAGCTGAAGCACACTTTGAACAATGTGGCAATGGGGTCCAAACCCCCATCATCACAGTGACCAAAAGGTAAGTGTGGGGTCCATAGCTGAAGCACATTTTGAACATTGTGGCAATGGGGTCCAAACCCCCATCATCACAGTGACCAAAATGTAAGTGTGGGGTCCATAGCTGAAGCACATTTTGAACATTGTGGCAATGGGGTCCAAACCCCCATCATCACAGTGACCAAAATGTAAGTGTGGGGTCCATAGCTGAAGCACATTTCGAACATTGTGGCAATGGGGTCCAAACCCCCATCATCACAGTGACCAAAATGTAAGTGTGGGGTCCATAGCTGAAGCACATTTTGAACATTGTGGCAATGGGGTCCAAACCCCCATCATCACAGTGACCAAAATGTAAGTGTGGGGTCCATAGCTGAAGCACATTTCGAACATTGTGGCAATGGGGTCCAAACCCCCATCATCACAGTGACCAAAAGGTAAGTGTTGACAAAGAAAGAGGTGCAACTGCCAGACTGCATGGATGATTCCTGGTCACAGAACAACAAACACATCAGTGGCAAAGTAGTGTATGTGTCCCATTGCAACATAAATTGGGGGAGCCAAATCCTTCAGTGCAAATAAGACATACCTTTGGCCATGTGCAGACAAACTACACCCATGGGGGCTGACACCGTCAACAATCATCAATGACACAATGACAGAAGTGACCATCAGAATGCAGACCCACATATTTGCACCAATGGGCACACACATGCAGATACCCTGTGGAGACTGTAGATGTGAGGTGAACAGATACCATACCATGGCAGCAATGGGACACACAAACCATGATCATTGTGCTGACCGATGACCTAGGAGTCCCAGGGACAGCAGGGGAACCCACCAAACTACATACAGCCAATGGCACACCCAAGATATGCCAATGCAGTGGTGCAGATGCACAAACACAAACAGGCAGACCCACACTGCACATCATACACAACAGGTGAGGGGGTGGGGGGTGCCAGTGTCCCCAGGCAACCACACAACACATGAGGAGACCTGAATACCAATCATACAGATGTGCATACAGTGCCACACAAAGGTAACTCATGGATCCAAATCCCCTATGTGGGCAAGCAGGCATTGTCAGATGAGAGGGAGCACAAATCACACATGTCACACAGGCACGTAGGGACAGCAACTGACACAGCAAGACACAGACACACCACAGCACCACCCCCAGGGCCCCCACAATGTGGTGACCCTGGGCTGCATTACAATCCCACTGTGATGACAAAGCTAAATGTGGTTCACACTGTGAACCACAGTCATGTGTACTGAGCAACTAACTACCATCACACCTACACAAGCATAAATCAAACAGCATGGCCAGTAAGCCAAGGCCAACATGGAGGCAGGGGCCTAGCCGGGCAACAACTCTCATCTGCACACACTCAACACCACACCCCTCGACCTCCAACAATGTGCAGCAGTGAAGCACACATGCACTGGTGACATTGCACATGCACCCATGACTATTCCAGGGTGGTGGGTGGGAACCAAGGTGCAGAAACACATCACACATGGACACTCAACAAGACTCCTGAATGTCTGACACACTGCACACTACGCTGTACATGGACATGACGGCAATACCACACCAACCAATGGGATCACAGCCACAGTCACACACCAATGAAGAAGCCAAGGTCACCCACAAAGAACACACATAGACAACAACCAACATTGCAGCCCGGACCCTGAGGAGTGCCAGCAGTCACACACACAACGTGTCACAATCACTGAAAGATAACACAAACTGGAAATCACATGACAGGGGCAAACAACAAGTGCCAAGGGGAAACCTGACTGTGACCCATCTGCGTCTGCACACAAACTCAGCCCTGACAGCAAACACACCTATGGGTGACACCCTGATGACCAGTAATGTGCCATGCACCCACATCACAGAGAACCCTGGGAGAAGACTTTGGGGAACATAGCTCAACTTAGCTAGCATCACAAACAGGTACAACACTAGGGATCACAGCATGCACAGCTAAACGGAAGTGAACACACAGACATGCACATACAACACACACCTTGGGCGCAGGCAATGTCACAGGAGTACACACTGCCATGAGGGGACTCCACTCCTGTGTGAGGAAAGCTGTGCCATATGTTGCCTCAGTAGGGCCCCATCATGTCAGCTGAGCACTTGGTCACACAATCAACAATTAGCACCAAATGAGGGCTCCCGTCACATCAGCCTGGTCATGGAAGTGCCAACGGAATCATCAGCACAGATCCAACACACTTGTATAGCAGTGTTGCACTGACAACACAGATGAGTCCTTCCCCATTGATGCCCAAACCTGCATGTCCACTGGAGATGGCCACACGGTCAGGGAAGTAGACGAATTGAACAATGGCAGGCACAACAGATGTGCAGGGGTGGAAGCCACAGATGTGAAATAGCCAATCTAAGTAGGAAATCCCATTGCCAAATACTGAACACATGACACCCTCAGATGCTGCTATGGATGACATGGATACACCACAGGATAGGACACATTCCCCCTGGACCACATGGGTTCCTGCACAGTAACACTTCATTATCATGAGACCAAATATCACCATCACGGCAGCAAGGGCATGGTTAGCATCATCAACATCATGTACATCAGAAGCAAAAGCACTAGAGAACAGAAAGTTGCTTTATTCAGCATATGTGGCATTAAAAGTAGAAGTCCGGTAGAACATAAACAAAGGCCAATGGCCAGTCCATCAACAAAGTCACAAGTGGGTGACAGTGGCAGATGCCACCCTACACATGCCTGCACAAAACCAGGGACAATCCACTAGGAGGGGCAACCGGGGGGTAGGCCAGGCACCGCAGGGACAGGATCAGGGCTCACCAGGAGGAAGCAGGGAAGGGGTGGTGGGTGCTGGAGAGCCACTGACAACTGCAGTGGAGGTGTCTGACATGGTGTGTGCCGGCACAACTGGGGGCATGGCTCAGATGTTGTGGGTGCCGGCACGACTGCAGTGGACCCTGCAGATGAAGTGGACAGGTCCGCCACTGCAGTGCCCAAGTCAGACAGGGTGGTAGTGGACTCCACTGCAGTGCCTACCACCAGGGGAGGAGAATGGGGAACAGGCAAGGTGGGCTGGACAGAGGGGGAGGACACCCTCACCACATCAGTGGCACAGACAAGCGCAGCGGGGGTGTGGTGCCGGGAGAGCAAGTGGCAGGGGGAGAAGGCCGGAGCCTCTTGGGGATGGTATATCTGTGGATGGGGGATCCTGGGGCAGGGTGTGGTGGGGGCACCTGTGGAGTGGGGGCCTGAGGGATGGAGGAAGGAGACCTGGTGCTTGAGCTGCAGGGCGGCGGAGGGGTCTTGCTCTTAACACTCCGGGGGGACTTGCAGGTGGGGGCCTCAGTCTGTCTGCACCTGGGGGAGGGTGTCCGGGGGCGAGGGGCACTCTGCTCTGTGTGGGGGGGCTTCCTCTTCACCCTGGATGCTGGAGCAGCTGGATCGGAGGGGAAGAGGCCGAGGTCACTGAGGAAGAGGCGCTGGGTCTTTGGGGTTGCAGGTGAGGCAAGGGAGGGTGCTTTGGAGGGAGAGGCAACTGAGGACGGCGCAGTGCTCGTGGATGCGTGTGTGTGTTCCAGGGCCCCATCCCCTGTGAGTCTGGTTTCAGTCCCCTGACTGTGCGTGCGTGTGCGTTTTGTTTGTGGCGTGTGTGTCTGTGTGCTGGACGTGTGTGTGCTGGTGTGTGCCTGTGCCGGTGTGTGTGTGCTTGGGACGGGTAAGGTGCTGGGGAGTGTGGATGGAGCAGAGGCAGGAGGGGTGAGGGACTGTCTGAGGAGGGACACTGCTGCCGTCAGGGAGGAGTCCATGGACCTATTGCCCCTCTGTAGGTCAGACATGCCCAATGAGATGCCCTCCATGAACGACACCAGCTGAGTCAACAGTGCGGTGTGCGCATGGAGGACACTCAGCATGGCTGTCTGCCCTACATGGAGCTGGCGAAGGAGGTACACAGACTCCTCACTCAGGGCAGCAGGGGACACAGGGGCAGGGGTGCGGTGCCTGGCCCAAAGGAGACACGCTCCCGTACATGGGAGCCTCCACGGACCTGGGGAATGGGAGCCGATGGGAGGGCGGTGGTGGTGCTGGTGGTGGCGGGGACAGCAACACTAGCTGGGGTGTGGTGGCTGCTGACACCCGCCTCCACAAGGGAGTCATCCTCCGAGTTGCTCTGGTCCTCAGCTGAGGTGGATGGTGCTGAGGACTCCTCGGTGTGGCTCCCCTCGCCCTCCGTGCCACTGGGTCCCTCCGACCACTCCTCGGCTGCTGACCCAGTCTGGCTCTCTGGCTCCTCCTGGTCCGTGGAGCTGTCCCCTTCCGTGGCCGTGGATGTATCTGCAAACAATGGGGAAACAGACAGACATCAGTCACCTGCACCAAACGCACACACCACTGTGAGCACAGCACATTACAGAGCAAGCCCTGGCATCATTAGTTGAACATTGCTAAAAGTGCCCTAACTGAACAGGAGAAGCCAATTGTCAGTCTGATGCCAACCATGGCACTCACATCCCACATGGCCTTGCACCCATCTGTCTGGTGTCTGTTGGATTGCAACACCCCAGTGTGGACACATGCACCAAGTACACAGTAGTTGGACAGTGCAGAGGACACGGTGTGGCATGTGGACATGCACACATCACAGCTCTTGCCACTGAGTCAGTACAGGTTTCCGGATGAAAGGGATGCCCAGAGTCAAATAGGAAATGCATGTGATGCATACCAGCGACAGACACCATGATGCACCCATGTCCTGATAGCCATTGCCACAATGGTGTGCATGTAGCACATGTCACTCCCCTGCAGGACCACCAATAAGTTGACACATGCCATGGCAGAGGCATGACTGCTAAGTCATACATCACTGTCTCAGTGATGTATGACTTGGCAGCCAGACAACAACACTATGCACTGTGTCACAATAGTAGGTCATGGGGAATGCAAGTCCTGGAGCTGCACAAGTGCACATGTACATCCCCCACACAACACATCATCTTAACCCTCATCTGTCCAGGTCATACCGATTGGACATATGGGAGACCTGTGACACTACCCTCTGAACCTGAGCCCCTCACAATTTGCTGTGAATGGGGAACAGCTGCCTGAACTTCACATTCGCATACCCCAGTCTGCACGGGCAGCTGATCAAACACCTATGTGACACACAAGTATCGTCTCCTATGGTCACATCTCCAGGGGCATGCTGAGCCCCTACCAAGAAACACCCCAGCAGTCCTGGCAACTAATCCACAGCACACTCACACAGAGGCAGACACCTGAGGGGTCAAATCACTGCGCACAATGTGTCAGCTGATACACGGGAGTGGGAGTACAGAGTGCATTGCATGGCCTGGAGTAGGCATGACTGTCCTGCTCCACATGAATGAGGGATGTGCCCTGGACAGTGGATAGCTGGCTATGTATGTGTGACACACGTAATCTGCACACTCCTGGGGCCCAAACATTGTTCCCACCCGCTGCATGGGCGTGTGCCACATACCCCAGGCACATGTGGTGGCTCAGGTCAGCAAGTGGACCGCATATCAAAGCAACACGCAGATCACACGTCCAAACACAGGCGTTGTGTGAACAATGGACCCACCCATGATGCCCACAACAGAGTTAGGGAAACAGATGCTGTCCCCCACCTTTAGTGAAGCAAACTGCAAGGACACAGTCCCAAGTGACACAATTCCCTGAATGTAAGGGCCACACCTGGGTATCAGATGAGCAGTGGGCAGTGCACAATAGAGGGACATGGCTCCTGGACAACATGACTGCTGCACTGTGGCAGTTGAACCAGGCCAGAGGAGGGCACAAAGCATGTAATACAGAGTTCACAGTGCAGTCTTTGACTCACCCCCTCCTTGCTGCTGTCTGGCCTTCAGCTGCCCATCCAGGTCTGGAAACACCACCGCCAGGATCTGGAGCATGTGGGGGTCAGGGTCCGTGTTCCACCCCTCCTGCGAGGAGGCGACAGCTTCAGCTGGACCCGTGCAATCCTCCGGGTCCAGCCCCGAAGGTCCTGCCACCTCTTCTGGCAGTTGCGGATCCAGCGCTTGTAGACCCCCACGGACCGGACAGCCCGGACGATGTCCTTCCAGATCTCCTGCTTCCGATGAGCATTAACCTGTCAGGATGACAAAGTGAAAAGGCCATTACTACACATGCAACATATCCGTGCATGACACAGTTGTATATACATGTCTCAATCACAGGGGCACATGATGTACACAGGCAGTGCAAAGCTGCCCATGGACAGTTTGCCAGACGCCACTACATGGTATCATTGCATGGGAAGTAAAACCTTGTTCAAATGCACTGTCACTGCACCATACCTGTCCAGTGCATGTCACTACACACTATGGGGGGTGACAACTACTCAGTGAGCCTGCTAGCCAGTGGCGTGCAGACTTTCAGCCTTGCCAGTCAGACAAAATGCACATTCAGAAAGGCAGTGCACAGAACACTCACCTGCTCCCCTGGTGTCCCATACAGCTTGCTGTACTGTGGAAGTAGGCTGACCAGCAGGGCCTGGTTCTCTTCAAGGCTGAAGGCTGGGGCTCTCTCCACAGTACGTGCCATTGCAGGGTCCAGAGGGGCAGAGACAGCAGCAGTGCAGTGGCAGATGTCGTCCTGGAGCATGTAGTGCAGGCAAGTGAGCTCTCAGGGGAACAGCCAGCAATATATATGTGCTGGAGAGGCAGATACTGTCCCTTGTGTCCAAAGTGATATGTCCAAGTCGTTTGCATCTTCTGAATCTGGCCAATCCATGGAATAGCAGCACCAAAACACGCCCACAGCATCCTTCAAATCTTCAACTTCATGACATACATGATTTTGCAACATTGTTGTGGTTGACCAACTGATT
>CAWUFW010026777.1:0-30893 GCA_963921515.1 Calotriton arnoldi
TACTAAATCATCCATTCAGACACTTATACACCCACTCATTCTTCAATACGCCTTTCCCTATATATATTAAACATATTTAAACTTTACAGAAACACACAGTCACTGGATGATGTCATCAGTGATGTCATCAGTGATGTCATTTGAGATGTCATCAGTGATGTCATCAGTGATGTCACTGACCATGTCATTAGTGATGTAATATGTGACGTCATCAGCAGTGCATTGCGGGCGCGAGTTATAGTTAGCTGAACTAACTATAACAGGGGAATTTCACGGGTGTTGTACGAGTGCAATGTCCAACTAACTATAACTGTCCCTAAAACCTATGGTTTTTTCAGTGAATTTCAAAGGTTTTTTAAATGCTAATTTCTAACTCTAACGTGTCTGAAACCTGTGGTTTTTTCAGTGAATTTCAAAGGTTTTTTAAATGCTAATTTCTAACTATAACGTGCCTGAAACCTATGGTTTTTTCAGTGAATATATATATATATATATATATATATATATATATATATATATATATATATATATATATATATATATATATATATATATATATATTGCTTTGTCACTGACCGTAATGAAAAGTGTATTTACTTTTCTTGCTCCTCAGCACCTTGATACTGGGGTAGGTTATATATATTGGACCAAAACAATTATAACTGCGCTGTTAGATTTTTAAAGCACTCGCTTGTTGAAAGTACCGAAACAGACTACGTGGACTGGTCCTCGTAGTGTGATGACCCTCACAGAGATAGTGTTTGTCTGGGGTTGCCAACACTGTAAAGCTATATTTCTCTCTTTGTCTTCTCTCGTTCTCTCTTTTCAAGGACATTTCTGTTTCGCTCTCCTATTTCTTACACCTCTGGTATCATGCTGCTCTCTACATTCAGTTCAGAGATTTGTCCTATGTGTGAAATAAACTTGAATATCTTTGTAGGCAGTTGTCCAGTATACTCAGAAACAGTGCAGTTCCACTGGGAAATCTAGCCCATGCTTTAATTCACATCCCAGTGAGCATTTGCTGATCTACATTCCCTCTCTCATAGAGAAGGCCTGGTAAAAAATCTATCCTTGAAAAGTGCATCTTGTTCTGGTTGGCTGATAATGAAAATATGAAGGTAGCATACCTATTGTTCGTGCCATGACTTACAGCAAGTGCCCTCAACTTTACATAAAACCTGATCCTGTCAAGCTGATGCATGGTAATTATTTATACTAGAGGAATAACTCAGCAACTCAATATTATGCCCTTGTATCTCAACATCCTCTCAGCTTCTGTTACAATTTCCCTGAGTCTAGGACTAAACATAGAATAAGAAGGCAATTCTGTGCTCCTAAAAGATGAGCAACTGGGCAGCTCAGGGAAGAAAATAGGTGTTCTGGCCTGGAGCATAGGCCTAGAATAACTAAAGTATAGAATCTGACCAAATCAGGAGGATCTGCTGAACCTTGTCCTATACCTAGACCAAACCTCAAAACAACTAACATTTCCATCACAAGAGATTGAGGATTTAACCGAGCCATCAATAGACTGCGCCTGTTGAGGAGCCTGCACTGTCACTCCTGAACACTTTATCTAAAAGCCAATAAGAGCACACAAGCCTGTGATTTCCAGCAGCATGGACATGGACCTGAAGTGTATGGTACTTATGAAGTTGTTAACACATATACCAGTTCTTAAAATGTTTTTCAAACACTCCTCTACCAATGGGCATTTAGTTCTACCTTCATTCTGGTTTTTCACTGTAATCAGGCAAACACATATTTATATTTGTATATTAGTAGTGGTGTTCAGAAGAGTACATAATATGGTATGCATGTTTGAAATTATATTAATGATATGTATTGGTGATAAAATTTCAATATTCATTTTTTGGGGAAATCCTTACCATTCACGTAATTAGAATATATGGAACTATGTATGAATGCAGTCAGTGAAATTCCTGCATATATGGACTTCTGTACCCTTGTAAGCAAACATGCCATAGAGTACATAAAATAATTTTAGACAATGGCCATCACTAGATGACCCAGCAATGTGTACCTAGTTTGCACTACTCCCCTCATTCTGCCCAATCAGGATAGCAGTACACTGAGTCTACATACAGAGCAGAATAATATGACTCCTTAGGATGACTCTGAGTTTGTGCATCCTTTGAAGACTCCCGAGGCTCTCTCCAATTTTACTGAAGCCAGGAGATCAAAAGACTTAACTGTGTCGATGGCAGTATTTAGAAGCATGCACATTCCCCGGTAGTCTTACTAAGCTAAACATCGACTTTGCAAGCTTGGGTGTTTGTCCTAGAGTGCATCCTAGAGCACAATTGCATAATCGCATTAGTATTCTGAAATTGTTGGAACTGACTCCATGTTAATGAGCCTTGAGAAACTATGTGCATCTGAAGGTTAAGGGTAAGATTCCAAGTTGAACAGTAAAGAGGTCAGCAGCAGCCCATTCGTATGGGCTGAGGGGCCATGCCCCTCACCTTTTTCCAGGCAAGAATAGTGTCTGCCAGGCTGAACAAAGGTCAGCCTGACAGATACTCTTCTGGTTCAGGTCGGGCAGCCAGGAACTAGACATGCACTAAATGTGCAGGCTCATGGCTGCCTGAGCTGAACTTTGCCAGATTGAGAATTGCACAGCCCTGTGGCCATGACTTCCTCAGCCTGGCAAAAGTGCCTTGAGGCCCTCTCCCTCATGACGAGGGGAAGCGTCAATGATTGCCTCAGACCTGTGGGCTTCAGTTTTAAGCCCTGAAGTGCCCAGGGCTGAGTGTCAATCAGTGACATCTCATCACACAGTGGGGTGGGGTCAGCAGTCTCACTGAACCCATCCCACTCTGTGGCCAGATTGTGACTGCTGCCAGACCATAGGTCAGCCAATGAGGAAAGGCAGTCCCAACCCTTGTGGGACCGTTGATACTACCCTGTTGTAGACCTGCTGTTGAGGTCATTTTTATGGTTTTTTTTGGTGCATGCATGTATGAATGTATGTGTATTTGTTGGTGAGTGTTGTGAATGGGTGTGTGCACGTGTGCGAATGAATGGGTGCGAGTGGTGTATGTGTGTGAGGCCCCACAATCTCTCTTCCTGGTAAAATTACCGCCCATCACTGTAAGAGGTTAATGGTAAAATTGCATGTGATTGTATTGTTACCATGCAGTCATTTTGAAACAGTAATTTCCATTAAGAATAAGATTCCAAGGAATGTGGAATTTCCATGTAGTCCGATATTGCCTGTCATAAAACCTACAAGGAGTACGCAAGTCCATGTGGTTTACCTGCTCTGAGCAGATGTAAATGTATAGGTGGGCCTGCGGGTTGGGTGGTGTTGGAGAGGGGTAGGGGAGTAGAGGATTGAAGGCAAAACTCATTTCTAAAAGGGAACACACTGCATACTCCCCCAATAAAGAAAGATATGCGGAATACGATTTAGCTACTGCTGCAGCCGAAACCTCGTGATTTATTTCATCTGGAATTACGAAGAATAGCTTGAAGAATCAGGTGTGGTTCTACCATTACCAGTAAAACCAGGTGTGGAAAACCAATCCAGTTGGCACCAGGTAAAGCTAAATTCTGTGAGAAAATTCTGCTGTGCCTGATTCGTAATCACGCCCAAAAGATAAATAAAGGCCATATTTTTTATGTCTTCTACATTTTGAAGTGGAATCCAGTCCATGAATAAACTATGCCCTTTTTCTTTCTTCTTTTGCTGAACCCATTGGCCCCACTTACTTAATGCACTGCTTTGCTCTCAGAGCGTTGCTGATGTAAATATACAGGGGCAGATATACAAGCCCCTTGCATCATTTTTGCGCCGCCGTTGCGTTACTTTTTGTGACGCAGCGGCAGTGTAAAAATGTGGCCCATTTACAACGTGATGCATCTAGGGAGATGCGTCACGTTGTAAAGCCCTGCGTCACATTATTCCTGTGTCAGGTATAATGTATGCAGGGTGGGCATTCCCAAGCAAAAAAGCCTCTAAGAAGTGACGCAGTGAAATCGCCACTTCTAGGACGCCACTGCGTCAAAATCTTACGCTTGCTTGGAGCAGGCGTAAGGAGTGACGCAGCACAATGAGGATAGGCCTCAACATGCATTGCTGGAGTTGCGTTGTGCTTGCGACACGACTACAGCAATGTGTGACTTTTGGGCCAACAGATGCGTCAGAATTTCTGACGCATCTGTCAATCCTTGCGCCATGGTGCGCCGTATTGTAAATACAGCACATCCACGGTGGTGCAAGGGTTTCTCAGGGTGGTTCAGGGAAAGTGACGCATCTCTACAGATGCATCACTTTCTTGTAAATCTGCCCCCTAGTTGGACAGATTGTGTTTGTATGTGTGTATGTCAAGAAAAAGTGTCCTAATGTAATTAGTGCTGTGAAGGTATGTAGGCACTAGGATAGCACTTGTATGTATGCATGTACCTATGCAGGTGTGGAGAAATATATATATATGTATCCAAATGCAAGTTGATGAAAGGGAATGCCCAGCCTCTCTGGTCGAGGCTCATATGCAAAGTCACTGCTATATATCACAAAAAAGCCACACTTTCCTCCCTTCAAACGTATACCACGAGCCCACTCGCTAGCTTCAGGTAAAAAAGATGTAATTTATTTCAGATTTCAAATACAAGTCTCCATGACACATTTCAACCTCTGCAGGTCTTAATCTCATGGAAATGCTAAGTAAATCACTTGCACGTGTTTTAAACAGGTTTTTCACAAACATAGAGAACAGCCTTTTAAAGTCAACTTGCATTTGGAAATATTTATTGAGAAGAGGCGCCTGCCACTTGGATGACGACGATGTAATTTGTGGAGGTGAGGCCACTGTTAGTCATAACAGTGTGTAGTTTTTCTCAGCCCCCAATTGATGAATCGCCCTGAAACTTTCCATGCAGAATTAGAATCACTGGCACTCTTTTTTTTGGAAACGTTTGCGAAGATTCGGCAATGGGCACCAAAGATATAGGCAAGTCAAAAACGCTTTTTCTATGGAAACATGGTCCTAACCATACCTACCTACTGGCGACCGCCAGTAGGTAATATATATATATACATATATATATATATATGTGGCGATTGCCAGTAGGTAGTTATATTTAGGATGTAGTTTCCATAGGAAGAGCATGTTTTGTTTTGCCAAGAACTTTGGCGTCATTTGATGTGAATCCTCGGGACATTTTCAAACTAGTTTTACAGTCACTTCAGCTGCTGTCTTGGAAGTTTCGGGATGATCTGTCAAGCGGGGGCTGAGAAAAAGGGAGATCCAAAAACACGTTTTTTCCTTATTAATTTCCATAGGAAGTTTAGACAAGGTTACAGCCCAAATTGCTGAATGGAATTACACCAAATTTGGCAGGAAGGAAGCTGTTGGTCCAGAGAGCGACCTTTTTGTGAATTGGTATGAATCCGTTCAGTAGTTTCGGAGTTATTCAAAGGTTTTTCAGCGATACACCTGGGGACGTGAAGGGCTCATGACCCCTCCTGATCTTGTGCTGAGATCAGATTGGCTGCCAACACTTCAACCCAGGAAGTGTTAGCAGCCATCTTGTGACTCGGCTTGAGCCGAGTCACAGAAAAAAATGTAACAAAAATGAAAAGGGGGCATGGTAAAAAAACCTTGCCACTTTAGGCCTCTTGTGGGGTCCCCACAGGGACCCTGCAAGGCCAGAAAAAGCTTTTTTTTTTTTTAAATTCGTCAGAATCCGCAGATCTGTCTAAAATGTCCAACTAACTATAACGTCCCTGAAACCTGTGTTTTTTTCAGTGAATTTCTAAGGTTTTTTAAATGCTAATTTCTAACTATGCCTACAGAGGTAGGACATGTGCAGAAAGAGGAAGAAAAGAAGCAAGAGAAATGCAGAAAGAGGCAACAGAAGTCCAGAAAGAGGAAGAAAGGTGCATAAAGAAGCAAGAGATATGCAGAAAGAATCAACAGAGGTGCAGAAAGAGGCCTTGTTGCAAAGTCATCCTGTGCCCCCAACTTTTTGCTGACTGGTACTGGTGGTAACTGACTCTGACTAACCAGGCCTGAGCCAGTGCTATGCTGAAAGACACTTAGAATACAGGGAAAACACCTACATACACTTGGGTACACTATGGGTTGGGGTACCCCTGTGATTGGCATGACCTCCCCTGTAAGGCCCTAGTACATAATAGGGCAGGGGGATTAAAACTACCTCTAAGTCAGAGGTGCAGAAAGAGGCAAGAGAAGTACAGAAAGAAGCAACAGAGGTGCCGAAAGAGGCAAGAGAGGTACAGAAACAGGCAAGAAAGGTGCAGAAAGAGGGAACAGGAATGCAGAAAGAGGTAAGAGGGATACAGAAATTTGCAAGAGAGGTACAGAAAGAAGCAAGAGCAGTGCATAAAGAAGCAAGAGAAGTGCAGAAAGAAGCAAGAGAGGTGGAGAAATAGGGAAGAGGGCTACAGAAAGAGACAAGAGGGATACAGAAATTTGCAAAAGAGGTGCAGAAAGAAGCAAGAGCAGTGCAGAAATAACAAACAGAGGTGCAAAAAGAGGCAAGAGGGGTGCAGAAAGAGGTAGGAGAGGTGCACAAAGAGGCAAGAGAGGTACAGAAAGAGGCAGGAGGGGTGCAGAAAGAAGGAAGAGAAGTGCAGAAAGAAGCAACAGAGGTGCTGAAAGAGGTGCAAAGGGTGCAGAAAGAGCAAGAGAAGTGCAGAAAGAAGCAACAGAGGTACAGAGAGAGGCAAGAGAGGTGCAGAAACAGGCAGGAAAGGTGCAGAAAGAGGGAACAGGGGTGCAAAAAGAGGCAAGAGGGGTGCAAAAAGAGGCAAACGGGGTGCAGAAAGAAGCAAGTGAGGTGCAGAAATAGGCAACAGAGGTGCAGAAAGATGCAAGAGAGGTGCAGAAACAAGCAAGAGAAGTGCAGAAAGAGGCAAGAGAATTGCTGAAAGAAGCAACAGAGGTATAGAAAGAAGCAAGAGAAGTGCAGAAAGAGGCAAGTGAGGTGCAAAAAGAAGCAAGAGCAGTGCAGAATGAACCAACAGAGGTGCAAAAAGAGGCAAGAGGGGTGCAGAAAGAGGTAGGAGAGGTGCACAAAGAAGCAAGAGAGGTACAGAAAGAGGCAGGAGGGGTGCAGAAAGAAGGCAGAGAAGTGCAGAAAGAGGCAAGATAATTGCTGAAAGAAGCAACAGAGGTGTAGAAAAAAGAAAGAGAAGTGCAGAAAGAGGCAAGTGAGGTATAGAAAGAAGCAAGAGAAGTACACAAAGAGGCAAGAGAGGTACTTAAAGAGGCAGTAGGGGTGCAGAAAGAAGGAAGAGAAGTGCAAAAAGAAGCAACAGAGGTGCTGAAAGAGGCACAAAGGGTGCAGAAAGAGCAAGAGAAGTGCAGAAAGAAGCAACAGCGGTACAGAAAGAGGCAAGAGAGATGCAGAAACAGGCAGGAGAGGTGCAGAAAGAGGGAACAGGGGTGCAGAAAGAGGCAAGAAAGGTGCAGAAAGAGACGAGGGGTGCAGAAAGAGGCAAGAGGGGTGCAGAAAGACACAAGAGAGGTGCAGAAACAAGCAAGAGAAGTGCAGAAAGAGGCAAGAGAATTGCTGAAAGAAGCAACAGAGATGTGGAAAGAAGCAAGAGAAGTGCAGAAAGAGGCAAGTGAGGTGCAGAAAGAGGCAAGAGAGGTGCAAAAAATGGCAAGAGAACAGCAGAAAGAGGCAAGAGGGATGCAAAAAAGGGAAGAAGGGTGCAGAAAGTAGCAAGAGAGGTGCAGAAAGAAGCAAGAGAAGTGCAGAAAGAAACAAGCGAGGTGTAGAAAGAGGAAAGACAAGTGCAGAAAGAGACAACAGCGGTACAGATGGAGACAAAAGGGGTACAGAAAGAAGCAAGAGAGGTGCAGAAAGAGGCAATAGAAGTGCAGAAAGAAGCAACAGGGGTACAGAAAGAGGCAAGAGGGGTGCAGAAAAAGGAGAGAGAAGTGCAGAAAGAAGCAAAGGTGGTGCTCAAAGAGGCAAGAGGGGTGCAGAAAGAGGCAAAAGCAGTGCAGACAGAACCACGAGATGTGCAGAATGAGGCAAGAGAGGTGCAGCAAGAGGGAAGAAGGGTGCAGAAAGAAGCAAGAGAAGTGCAGAAAGAGGCAAGTGAGGTGCAGAAGGAGGCAAGAGAACTGCAGAAAGAGGCAAGATAGTTGCAGAAACAGGCAAAAGGGGTGCAGAAAGAAGGAACAGGTGTGCAGACAGAGGCAAAAGAGGTGCAGAAAGAGGGAAGAGGGGTACAGAAAGAGGCAATTGGGATGCAGAAATTTGCAACAGAGGTGCAAAAAGAAGAGAGGTGCAGAAAGAGGCAAGAGGGGTACAGAAAGAGGCAAGAAAAGTGCAGAAAGAAGCAAAAGAGGTACAGAAAGAGGCAAGAGAACTGCACAAAAAGGCAAGAGAGGAGCAGAAAGATGCAGGAGAGGTACACAAAGAGGCAAAAGGGTTACAGAAAGAGGCAGGAGGGGTGCTGAAGGAAGAGAAGTGCAGAAAAAAGCAAAAGAGGTGCTGAAAGAGGCGCGAAGTGTGCAGAAAGAGCAAGAGAAGTGCAGAAAGAAGCAACAGAGGTACAGAAAGAGGCAACAGAGGCACAGAAACAGGCAGGAAATGTGCAGAAAGAGGGAACAGGGGTGCAGAAAGAGGCAAGAGAGGTGCAGAAAGAAGCAAGTGAGGTGCAGACAGAGGCAACAGAGGTACAGAAAGACGCAAGAGAGGTGCAGAAGCAAGCAAGAGAAGTGCAGAAAGAGGCAAGAGAATTTCGGAAAGAAGCAACAGAGGTGTGGAAAGAAGCAAGAGAAGTGCAAAAAGAGGCAAGTGAGGTGCAGAAAGAAGCAAGAGAGGTGCAGAAAGAGGCAAGAGGGGTGCAGAAATGTGCAAGAGAGTAGCAGATAGAAGCAAGAGCAGTGCAGAAAGAAGCAAAAGAGGTGCTGAAAGATGCACAAAGGGTGCAGAAAGAGGCAAGAGAAGTGCAGAAAGAAGCAATAGAGGTACAGAAAGAGGCAAGAGTGGTGCAGAAAGAGGGAAGAGTGGTGCAGAAAGAGGGAAGAGAGGTGTAGAAAGAGGCAAGAGAGTTGCAGAAAGAGGGAAGAGGGGTGCAGAAAGAGGCAAGAGGGGTGCAGAAAGAAGCAAGCGAGGTGCAGAAAGAGGCAAGAGAGGTGCAGAAAGAGGCAAGAGAGGTGCAGAAAGAGGCAAGAGAGGTACAGAAAGAGGCAAGAAAAGTGCAGAAAGAGGCAAGAAAATTACTGAAAGAAGCAACAGAGGTGTAGAAAGAAGCAAAAGAAGTGCATAAAGAGGCAAGAGGTGCAGAAAGAGGGAAGACGAGTGCAGAAAGAGACAACAGGGGTGCAGAAAGAAGCAAGACAGGTGCAGAAAGAAGCATGGGAAGTGCAGAATGAAGCAACAGGGGTGCGGAAAGAGGCAAGAGAAGTGCAAAAAGAAGCAACAGGGGTGCAGAAGGAGGCAAGAGAACTGCAGAAAGAGGCAAGAGTTGCAGAAACAGGCAAGAGAGGTGCAGAAAAAGGGAACAGAGGTGCAGAAAGAGGCAAGAGGGGTGCCGAAAGAGGCAAGAGAAGTACAGAAGGAAGCAACAGAGGTGCAAAAAGAGGCAAGAGGAGTGCAGAAAGAGGGAAGAGGGGTGCAGAAAGAGGCAGGAGGGATGCAAAAAGAAGCAAGAGAGATGCACAAAGAAGCAACAGAGATGCAGAAAGGGGGAAGTGGGGTGGATAAAGAGGCAAGAGGGATACAGAAAAAAACAAGAGAGGTGCAGAAAGAAACAAAAAAAAGTGCAGAAAGAAGGAACAGAGGAACAGAGGTCCAGAAAGAGGCAAGGGGGTACAGAAAGAGGGAAGAGGGGTGTGAAAGAGGCATGAAGGGTGCAGAAAGAAGCAAGAGGGATGCAGAAAGAAGCAAGAGAGGTACAGAAAGAGATAAGAGGGGAGCGGGAAGAGGAGTGCAAAAAGAGGCACAAGGGTTGCAGAAAGGAGGGACAGAGGTGCAGAAAGAGGAAAGAGAAGTGCAGAAAGAAGCAACAGAGATTCAGAAAGGGGGAGGAGGGGTGGAGAAAGAGGGAAGAGGGGTGCAGAAAGAAGCAAGAGAGCTGCAGAAAGAAACAAAAGAAGTGCAGAAAGAAGCAACAGGGGTACAGAAAGAGGCAAGAGGAGTGCAGAAAGAGGGAAGAGGGGTACAGAAAGAGGCATGAGGGGTGCAGAAAGAAGCAAGAGAGGTGCAGAAAGAAGCAAGAGAAGTGCATAAAGATGCAACAGAGGTGCAGAAAGGGGGAAGTGGGGAGGAGAAAGAGGCAAGAGGGATACAGAAAGAAGCAAGAGTTGCTGAAAGAAACAAAAGAAATGCAGAAAGAAGGAACAGAGGTGCAGAAAGAGGCAAGAGGGGAGCAGAAAGAGGGAAGAGGGGTGCAGAAAGAGGCCTAAGGGTTGCAGAAAGAAGGGACAGAGGTGCAGAAAGAAGCAAGAGAAGTGCAGAAAGAAGCAACAAAGGTGCAAAAAGAGGGATGAGGGGTGGAAAAAGACACAAGAGAAGTGCAGAAAGAAGCAACAGAGATGCAAAAAGGGGGAACAGGGGTGGAGAAATTGGCGAGAGGGGTGCAGAAAAAAGCAAGAGGGATGCAGAAAGAAACAAAAGAAGAGCAGAAAGAAGGAACAGGGGTGCAGAAAGAGGCAAGAGGGGTGCAGAAAGAGGGAAGAGGGATGCAGAAAGAAGCATGAGTGGTGCAGAATGAAGCAATAGAGGTGCAGAAAGAAGAAAGAGTAGTGCAGAAAGATGCAACAGAGGTGCAGAAAGAGGCAAGAGGGGTGCAAAAAAGAGGGAAGAGGGGTGCAGAAAGAGGAACGAGGGGTGCAGAAAGAAGCAAGAGAGGTGCAGAAAGAAGCAACAGATGTGTAGAAAGAGGGAAGAGCGGTGGAGAAAGAGACAAGAAAGGTGCAGAAAGAAGCAACCGAGATGCAGAAAGTGGGAAGAGGGATGGAGAAAGAGGCAAGAGGGGTACAGAAAGAAGCAAGAGAGGTGCAGAAAGTAACAAAAGAAGTGCAGAAAGAAGGAACAGAGGTGGAGAAAGAGGCAAGAGGAGTGCAGAAAGAGAAGAGGGGTGCAGAAAGAGGCACAAGGGGTGCAGAAAGAAGCAAGAGAGATACAGAAAGACACAAGATAAGTGCAGAAAGAAGCAACAGAGATGCAGAAAGAGGGAAGAGGGGTGGAGAAAGAGGCAAGAGAAGTGCAGAAAGAAGCAACAGACATACAGAAAGGAGGAAGAGGGGTGGAGAAAGAGGCAAGAGGGGTGCAGAAAGAAGCCAGAGAGGTGCAGAAAAAAACAAAAGAAGTGCAAAAGAGAAGCAACAGAGGTGCAGAAAGAGGCAGGAGGAGTGCAGATAGAAGGAAGAGGGGTACAGAAAGAGGCAAGAGAGGTGCAGAAAGAGGAAAGAAGGGTGCAGAAAGAGGCAAGAGAGGTGCAGAAAGAGGAAAGAGGGGTGTGAAAGAAGCAAGAGAGGTGCAGAAAGAAACAAAAGAAGTGCAGAAAGAAGCAACAGAAATGCAGAAAGAGGCAAGAGAGGCACAGAAAGAAGCAAGAGTGGCTTACACACCATTATTACCAATTTAACACCCACATTTAGCAATAAGTAACAGGTGACCATTCTAGGTTTACAAAGGACCTTCCACCACACTGTAACACTTGTCGGTGCATTTTTGGTAACGTTTGAGCCATTTGAGCTAGAAACAAGGCTTTTTTTGTTCAAAACTGCAGATTAGGCAGCAGATGATGAATTATGTGGCTAATGTGGAAAATGTATAATTGTGCGAAAGTTGGTGCAGCCAAACAGTCACATAATTCCAGTGGCCCTGCTCATACCTCTGACTAGGTCCAGAAGTGCTCCTCAGTGATTCCTTTTTTTTTTTGTCTCATTGAGTTCATAGTTTAGCTTCTATGGAAACAAGGAAGACTAAACCTGAGGTTACCACTCCACAACACAGACTACCATACCACATAATTACTCTCCGTAACACATAATCCCACTCAACATAATTCCTATACACTAAATACCACATACTTTCTATCCACATAATTTCACTGCACAACATACCACATAATTCCACTACACACAACCTACATCCACTCCACTCCAAGAAACATTAATAAAACACTTTTAGATTTATAATGCTAATAGCTCTAACTCTTGCAAATGTGGGACCTATTACATTATAAATGCTTCTTTAACTGGTAGTCGTGTTTGCAGAGTGGTGAAGAAAGGGGGCTGGGCCTCCAACCAGTGCTCAGGAATTCCATTGCGTAGGACTTACAGGAGGTACCAGGAGGGCTACTTGGCCGCCAAAGTCCCTCAGGAGTAAAGTGGACTTCATCCCCAACCAGTACTGTGTCAGGAGGCGCGTTTGCAGAGTGGTGGAGAAAGGTGAGCGTGGCCTCCGAAGACCTCTTTGCAATCCCACAGTGTGGGATTTACTGGAGGTAACAGGAGGGGTAGTTAGCCCCTAAGGTCAACCTTGGGGGCCAACTACCCTCCTATTACCTCCAGTACGTCCCACACAGCAGGATTGCTAACTTCTCATAGCAGGCCATGCCCCTTTTCCCCACCACTCTGCAAACGCACTTCCTGGCGCGCTCTTGGATGGGGATTAAAGTCCCCTTCGCTGCTGGGGGTCCTTAGAGGCCAACTACCCTACCTGATACCTCCAGTATGCCCCAGATAGTGGGATCGCTGACAGGTGGACACAGGCCACGCCCCTTTCTCCACCACTCCGCAAACGGGCCTCCTGGTGCGTTCTGGGTTGGGGAATTAAGTCCCCTTGACTCCTGAGGGTCCCTGGGGGCCAACTAGCTCACTAGGTACCTCCAGTAATCCCCACACAGCTGGATTTCTGAGAGTGGTCTGAGACCACGCCCCCTTTTTACACCACTCTGTAAACGCACCTCCTGGCGCACTGCTGCTCTGGGGATGAAGTCCACTTTAGTCCTGAGGTCCTCAGGACACAAGAACACCTCATCGCCCCACCAGCAGTGTGCCAAGAGACGCGTTTGCAGAGTGGTGTAAAGGGGCATGCCCTCGGACCACCTCTCAGCAATCCCACTGTGTGGGGCTTACTGGAGGTACCTGGTGGGATAGTTGGCCCCAGGGACCCTCAGGATTCAAGGGGACTTAATCCCCAACTTAGAACACACCAGGAGGCGTGTTTTCACAGTGGTGCAGGGAGGGGCGGAGCCTCCTGCAAGACACACTCTTTTATAAAATTTGCTTTTTTAAAGAGGGCTGTGTGGCCCCCCTTCCCTTTATTATTTTTGTGCCCTGGGGACTCTATACCCCAGGGCCTAAGCATTTTTTTATTTTTTTTTTAAACCGGAAGGGGTCTGCGAGGCCCACCTCCCATGGCTGATTTCGGCCCCAAGGACCCCATTCCCGGGGCATGGCCAAATATTTATTTTTTATTATTATTGTTTTTAAGGAGGGGCCGCGTGGCCCCCTCCTGAGGCCTATTTTGGCCCCGGGGACCTCATCCCCCATCCCCGGCGCCCGGCCTTATTTTTTTTATTTTTTTTTTAAATACAAAAGGGAGGGGGTCCGCGTGGCCCCCTTCCCTGGGCCACTTTTGGCCCCGGGGCCTGGCCTCTTTGATGGGGACCGTGGGGAGCCCCAATGCTCCCGCCCTGCCATAGCAAATGGCAATATCCCGGGGGTGGGCACCCCTGGACATTGCAGGAGCCGGCCCTGGGGACCGCCACCCCCAGGGCAGACATCGAGGGTTCCAGGAGGGGGCCATGTGGCCCCCTCCCAACATTGACATAGCCCCGGGAGGTGGTGGTCCCCGGGGCCGGGGGTCCGTGATGGACCCCCATATTAACATAATTTGTGCCCCGGGAGGTGGTGGTTCCTGGGGGAGTGTGGGGAGGGGCAGGATCCCCCACACTCCTATAATTTAGTGGAGCCCCGGGGAGGTGGTGGTCCCCGGGGCTTGAGCGGGCTCGCGAGGCCCCTGCCCCTATTAAAGCAAAGCCCCGGGAGGCGGCGGTCCCCAGGGCAGCATGGGGGGCAGGAGCCCCCAAGTCTTTTTGAAAAAGCCCTGGGGAGGTGGTGGTCCCCGGGGCTGCGGGGGGGCCGCGTGATGTCATTTGAGATGTCATGAGTGATGTCACTGACCATGTCATGAGTGATGTAATATGTGACATCATCAGCAGTGCATTGCGGGCGCGCGAGTTATAGTTAGCTGAACTAACTATAACGGGGAATTTCTATGGTTTTGTACGAGTGAAATGTCCAACTAACTATAACGCCCCTGAAACCTATGGTTTTTCAGTGAATTTCTAAGGTTTTTAAATGCTAATTTCTAACTATAACGTGCCTGAAACCTATGGTTTTTTCAGTGAATTTCTAAGGTTTTTTAAATGCTAATTTCTAACTATAACGTGCCTGAAAACTATGTTTTTTTCAGTGAATATATATATATTTATTATACTATGGCGGCATTGAACAAATAAAAAAGACCTGAAGCACTGAAAAATTGGTCCGTGTCCGTATGGTGAGCTGAATGGATTTTGGCGAAAACGGGATCTGAAGGATTTATTATACTATGTATACATGTGAAAATGTCTCGGTCCCCTGTTTGCCTCGGTGGCACGGAAAAAATGGGTGGAACTGACGTCAGCACGCCGACGAGGTCCTCTTATGGCTCCGATGACGTCATACGGTGTCGCGAGCGGTGCCGTGCTCGTTGACGTGGGAGAGCTAGGAAAGAATTTCCGTGGAATGCTGGTGCAGGGGATATTCACCTAAGTGTACAGGCTAGTCCTTTGGGAGCAACTGTTTATGTGGCCACTGCAGAAACCGAAACCAGTGATCCGATGGCAGAGGCCCTGCAGATGGCACACGAGGTGGGGTGCCCAGTTGTGTGCACCGGCGGGGTAGCGAAGTGACAAGCACCACAACCCACAAAAAAGGTAACGAGGGCACTGAATAACACAGGATCTTCTCTTTGTATCTGGCAGGAACAACGAAGTTAAAATGCCCTAGTACCAAAATGTAGAATTAGTGCTACAATGGTCTTCAAGAGGACCTGCGATGCCGCTTCTGCCTCCCGTACCCTGGAGGCGGCACATGGGTCATGCGGTACGGTCATACTGCGGTGGGACGCACACTCGTTGACCTCTCATGGCACTGCTCCACACTTCATGGAGGACGCTTTCCATTAGCTATGTTTTCTGATGACATGTCGCGCCGGCCCCGTCCAACAACAGAACTCCTTTAGATCCAAACAGACTCTTCCACTCTCTCACCGTAAGTGAAACCAGGCCACGCGGACACTTTCACAATACAACAGCCGGGAATGCACTTTTCGGTAAAAAAACACATTCCTTCCTCCTAATTAATCAAATAAACGTCTCACTGAAGAACAGGGGCCAACTTCGATCGGTAAACAGCCGTTACAACGACTTTTTACTTTGCGATACCATTACAACGCATGCATTACCACGCATGCGTTGTACATCACGAAGTCATTACTACGCATTTTTTTAGAACGCATGGTCATATACCACGCATGCCTTTACAACGAATTTTGTTGTAAAGTTATGTATGGTAAATGACCATGCGTTCTAAAAGCATGTAGACGATCCATGTCGTTGTAAGCAAACAGAGGCTGTTCCGTTTCCTCACAACGACGTGCTCCGCCCCTCAGAGATGACGTGAAGCAGGAACCACGAGGAGAGAGGAACCATGAGGAGTGAGAGGTAAGGGGGATTGGGCATGGGGTGGGGGTTTCTTTTCTAGGGTTTAGGGTAGTGCAGTGGTGTTTGGGTGGTGTAGGGGGTCGTGCTGGGGGTAGTGTTTTAGGGTTTAGGGTAGTGCAGTGGTGTTTGGGTAGTGTAGGGGGTCGTGCTGGGGGTAGTGTTTTAGGGTTTAGGGTAGTGCAGTAGTGTAGGGGGTCGTGCTGGGGGTAGTGTTTTAGGGTTTAGGGTAGTGCAGTGGTGTATGGGTAGTGTAGGGGGTCATGCTGGGGTAGTGTTTTAGGGTTTAGGGTAGTGCAGTGGTGTTTGAGTAGTGTAGGGGGTCATGCTGGTGGTAGTGTTTTAGGGTTTAGGGTAGTGCAGTGGTGTTTGGGTAGTGTAGGGGGTCGTGCTGGGGGTAGATTTAGGGTTTAGGGTAGTGCAGTGGCGTTTGGATAGTGTAGGGAGTCATGCTGGGGGTAGTGTTTTAGGGTTTAGGGTAGTGCAGTGGTGTTTGTGTAGTGTAGGGGGTTGTGCTGGGGGTAGTGTTTTAGGGTTTATGTTAGTGCAGTGGTGTTTGGGTAGTGTAGGGGGTAGTGCTGAGGTAGTGTTTTAGGGTTTAGGGCAGTGCAGTGGTGTTTGTGTAGTGAAGGGGGTCATGCTGTGGGTAGTGTTTTAGGGTTTAGGGTAGTGCAGTCGTGTTTGTGTAGTGTAGGGGGTCGTGTTTTAGGGTATAGGGTAGTGCAGTGGTGTTTGGGTAGTGTAGGGGGTCATGCTGGGGTTAGTGTTTTAGGGTTTAGGGTAGTGCAGTGGTGTTTGGGTAGTGTAGGGGGTCGTGCTGGGGGTAGTGTTTTAGGGTTAGGGTAGTGCAGTGGTGTTTGTGTAGTGTGGGAGGTCCTGCTGGGGGTATATTTAGGGTTTAGTGTAGTGCAGTGGTGTTTGGGTAGTGTAGGGGGTCGTGCTGGGGGTAGTGTTTTAGGGTATAGGGTAGTGCAGTGGTGTTTGGGTAGTGTAGGGGGTCATGCTGGGGTTAGTGTTTTAGGGTTTAGGGTAGTGCAGTGGTGTTTGGGTAGTGGGGGAGTCGTGCTGGGGGTAGTGTTTTAGGGTTTAGGGTAGTGCAGTGGTGTTTGGGTAGTATAGGGAGTCGTGCTGGTGGTAGTGTTTTAGGGTTTAGGGTAGTGCAGTTATGTTTGGGTAGTGTAGGGTGTCGTGCTGGGGGTAGTGTTTTAGGGTTTAAGGCAGTGCAGTGGTGTTTGTGTAGTGAAGGGGTCGTGCTGGGGGTAGTGTTTTAGGGTTTAGGGTAGTGCGCCCAACCAGCCACAATATCCGTGGACAAAGGGGATCCTGACTCTTTGGAACGCTCTGTCAATTGAATAATATGGGTCAAGGGCCCTACCATGTCCAAGACCTATCAATTCCTTTCTTGGGATCCCTCATATACTTGGAGAAAAAGGTACATAGTTTCTCATCAATTTCAGGTGTGTGCGCCACCTTCCCCTTCAGTGAGGGCCTGGGGCATTCTCCCTCATCCTATTCCTGACCTCCCTTTCAAGGGGTTGATGGATTTTCCCCACCACATACTCTGCCACTTTGGCGTCAGGTGTCCACTCTGCCGACCTAGGATGGTAAATTTGGGTAGGCTCGAACATGTCCGAGTGGACCCCGTCCCCAACCGGGGACTGAGAGGAGTGGGACTCTGGACGCCAGGGACGCCCGAGTCCTTATCCTCATCGGAGGAGAAATCGTCCTCCGATACACCCTCTCCCTCTAAGGGAAACCCGCCGTCGGGGCCTACAATAGTGGTGACAGTGTCGCAATTTTCTCTGGGCCCCTCCTCCTCCCGGCAGGGTGCATGTTTTAGCGTTCGCGCACTCTTGAGGAAGGTCTCCGTAAGTTTATCAAATCCTTCCAAGTGCCCCGCGTTATGCTTAACGGCCCTTTTATTCCCCATCTGGGAGCTACTTGGACCCGCCACCACCAGATCTGGGTCACTGAACACCCCAGGGATGCTTTTCGCCAGCTTATCAACCTGATCCCTAAGAGGAGCCAGCGCCCTAGAAATAGCCAGAGAGAGGGCTTGGTCCACTGCTGGAGGGAGAAGTTGGGGGCCATTCCTCCTCCACTTCCTGGTAGGAGGAGTAAAAATGGTCTTCTGGAGAAGACATGATAGCAGAGGGTGTGAGCACAGAACAAATGCCCTTAAAATCCTTAAGACAGCCCCCTCGCCGGTGCTCCAACAGCTGGGATTGCCCCGAAGCTGTTATAAGAATAGACTGAGGCGCAATACCAATTACCACCACCAGGTGGCGCTGGTCACTAACGTGGCCGTGTGGGGAAATCACCGCGTAGCGGTGCCAAAATTAGGCGAGGGTAGGTCGGGAATCAAGCGGACACTAAAGGAGTGACCGGATTCCCAAACGCGCATAAAGACCAGCGGGAGCGCTCAACGGAGCTGCCTCGCTCGGACCAGACGCACCTGACAGGATCTCACTGCGCGCAGAGCACACAGCGGGAGAAACTGCGAGGGGAGAACGCGCTCGGGCAAGAGCCTGCTGCGCAGGGAATATGAAACAATACCAAGGCAATAATGCTAATAACGTGCACAAGAAACCGCTATACAAACAGCAACAACGTCAGATTAAGCCAAGAATGTAAGGAATGCACTTAACTGACGAGCAGTGAAGAAAGAGGAAGCGGAAAGGACGTCACGATATTATATACGATGGACTGTGATATGATTGGACTATAGTTGCCTTGGAGACTACCCCCTAATGGTTCATGGGTTGTGTAGTCTTTTGTTTAATGATTGTTGTGTTACGTTTTCTTTGAACTGCTATGCAAATAAAGTGAGGAAAGATATGCATAATCCTCGCTTCCGTCCTGCCATAGAATTCATTAAACTTTATTTGATCTGATTTAGAAACATAGATCATAAAAGTGTACATAAAAACAGTAAATCCTCTTTCCTAATACAATACAGTGAGAATTCATTAAAACCAGTAGGTAAAAGCGGGTGTTACAAAGCACGGTTCAGAGCAACTTCAGGTTAACAGAATCGTAAAGTTCAATGTTTCGCAAGATCAATCTCATGTACTTCGTGCAAAATACGCAATAAGGGGTCCAAGTAAGATGTAACGCTCCAATACCGGACCAGTTTGCACTATATAAAACTGCAGAAAAACTAAAAATAAAAAGTGTTTTGCACACTTCTGTCATTGGGCTATATGTGGGCTACATCTGGGTGATATTTGTGCTACATTTCGGCTCTTTTTTCTCTGGTGGCCATCTTGGGAGACTTATTTGTTATGAAGTTTCCTAATTTCGTCATTTACTGCAGTCTCCTCAGTAGGAAATGCTTTCAGTTTTTACTTTCATTCCATCAAGAAGGCATTCAGATGTGTCACACATTTGCCATAAATTCAGAATGTTAGCACTCTAGTTGTTCATTAGATCACTGTAGTAAAGCTACTGCTCACCAGGGAGTTAACTGGAAGTCTACTGCTGGTATTGAAAGTGATTGTTTCAGTCTGCATGTCAGAATTTTCTAATGAAATAGAAGAGGATTTGAGATCTCACTTAAAACATGCCCTAAATTTTCTTTCTGCAGCACTAACCATAATTTCTATGGCAAAATGAACCCCCTCATTTTGTTCCTTTTTAAATTAAATGTTTTAAGTGTTACCAGTTTATTCCAATCAAGATGGCTTCAGGTGTGCCATACTTTTGTCATAAGTAAGACTGTTAGCGCTCTAGCTGTTCTTTAGAACACTCTGGGAAGCTGCAGTAGAACACAAAGGCATCAACTTACAGGCTGCTCCTGTTGAAATATAACAGGAAGATATTTGAGATCTCACTTAAAACGTCCTAATTTTTCTTTCTACAGCACTAACCATAATTTCTATGACAAAATGAACCCCCTCATTTTGTTCCTTTTTAAATTAAATGTTTTAAGTGTTACCAGTTTATTCCAATCAAGATGGCTTCAGGTGTGCCATACTTTTGTCATAAGTAAGGCTGTTAGCACTCTAGTTGTTCTTTAGAACACTCTGGGAAGCTGCAGTAGAACACAAAGGCATCAACTGACAGGCTGCTCCTGTTGAAATATAACAGGAAGATATTTGAGATCTCACTTAAAACATGTCCTAATTTTTCTTTCTACAGCACTAACCATAATTTCTATGGCAAAATGAACCCCCTCATTTTGTTCATTTTTAAATTAAATGTTTTAAGTGTTACCAGTTTATTCCAATCAAGATGGCTTCAGGTGTGCCATACTTTTGTCATAAGTAAGGCTGTTAGCACTCTAGTTGTTCTTTAGAACACTCTGGGAAGCTGCAGTAGAACACAAAGGAATCAACTGACAGTCTCTGCCCTTGTTGGATGTACATGTTTTACTGAGAATGTCAGACTTCATTCTCACATGACTGAGAAAGATAATGTGAATTTACAGAAAATATGCTCTCATTTTAGCTTCTGGAGCACCTTCCAAAACTGTATGGGACAAGCATGTGAAAATAGTTTTCTCTCAAACATGATTCATGATATCCCAGCAGAAGGTTTTTCACAGGGTAAAATCCCCTTAGAACACACCACAATTCCTGAAATTAGTATGGTACCATCAACAACAACAAATGAATTCTAATGTAACTAAAGTCTGTTATCACCCTTTATAGTTCTCCTTTTGGTAACCCTCAAAATCTTCACCGCTCCTCATGTTGTTCAGATTATTCTGCCCGCCAGGTCGAGGGCAAGCACCACCGCGATATCGCCAGCAGGTCCGTGGCTGCTGATTGGGGCAGCCGATAACGTGAGGAGCGGTTTTGCACTTCCAGAGAGCCTTCTGCTAACTGAGACATCTCATTTACCTGATTGTTTTCATCATTTTTTCACAAGAGGGACTACCAGTCTCATGATGCACTGTTCTGGCGGTGAGTGCGCTGCCTGCCCACAAGGGCGTGACTATGTTATTAAATTGAGGGAAGCACCTGGTACCATGACTTGTGTTTCTTTAAGCTGCCAGGAAGAAGGGCGCAAGACTCGAAACGCGTCGCAGCTTGTATTGTTTGGTGGATGGTTGCAGTGACTCCCTTGTGCTATGTATACTACTCCGAGTGCTTCCCACAAAAGGCAAACTTTACTGTTCATATATATATATATATATATGCTGCAAACCAGGCACACCTATCCGTGACCACAACGGACAGCACTCGCGGAGTTGTTAAAAAATAAATAAATAAATAAATAAATATATAAATAAATATATATATATATATATATATATATATATATATATATATATCCAGAGTTACCGTTGCCTAAAACGTCTTCTGACAGGAACGGATACGGACCACAGGTAGGTGAAAGTTATTTATTGCTCGTGCAGAGTCGCCATGACGCGTTTCAGCCCCTCCACGGGCCTTGATCACATGACATAGCTTGGTATCAGTCATTGGCTTATAAAGTGACTAGTGCAAACGTAATGAATAACACATGATTTTCAATTAACATGGACGAAAGACTGCATAGTAATTCATAATAAAATTGTCATATTGAGAATTACCGAGTTGTACTGATTAATCAGTCAAATTCAAATACATGAAAATTACATTACGTTAAAATTGTAAAAAGACTAAAATGTGCAAAGGATCTAACAGTGCAAAATAGTGCTAAAGTGCTTACGTGAATGTTCTATTAAAACCAAATTTACCAATGTTGTATTTCAAGGTACTAAAAACTTCTTATTTAAATAATTTCATTTTTCATACGTATTTACCACAGCTAAATTGTATATGTACATTCATGGTACTGGAGCCCCAGTATCCAGCTCTGAGCTAAAGCATTTACAGTGGTGGTCTTCATCTCTGTTTTAATCATTATTCATTGTAGATTTTATACTCCCAGTTTAAATACTCTGATCGATTGAATATCAGGCATAGTGGATCAGTTAGATATTCACAATTGTGATTATGGGAATCATACCATTGGTATTATCAATGTTGACATTTTTGTAATCCCTACACATATAAATATAAATACACATTGTAATAAATATCATATAAGGAATACAATATAATCCATAATAGATACAATTTGCTTAAACATTAATGTATGCATAAATAAATTAATATATATAATTAAAAGCCAAAATGCCAATAAATATCCAATAAATATAAATAAAATCCACAATCAAAATACACTGATAAAACACAATTAATAAAATTATTTCTAAAACTTCATCACAATGTATCGGCATAGAATTTTAAAGACATGTAAAAAGATCCTCCGTAATGTTTAAACCCGATGGTTGTTTAGTATTAAGTTCTAGTATATATCTGGTTTCCAACTGGCGTAATCTGTGCTCTCTATTGCCACCCCTTCTACTAGGTGGTACTGAGTCTATGACAAAATACCTGAGATCCTGACTTTTAGATTGATGTTTACTCTTGAAATGGCGAGCTACCGGATAAGTGTTGTCTTGGTTGTTAATCGCTCTCAGGTGCTGAAGTATCCTTTTGTGCACTTGTAGCTTTGTGCTTCCTACGTATTGTAGGTTGCATGGACATGTTAAGACATACACCGCAAATTCTGTCCTGCATGTAAGTAATTTAGATATTTTGTAGCTTCTGTCACTAAAAGGAGTGATATAGGTCATTTTATTGTCACCTTGTTGGCATGCCTTACATGTTTTACATTTAAAAAATCCTGTATGAGTTTGCAGCCAACTTGTTGCCTCTATAATCTCAGGACTTGTTTTAACTAAGTCATCTCTCATAGAACGACTCCTACTGTATGTTATGGATGGTCTTTTAGGCAATATATGGCCAATCACTGGATCATTAAGTACCATAGGCCAGTTGCGGGATATTATAGATTGGATCTTTTTGTGTTGCTTACTGTATTGGATTATAATCCTAAATTCTTGTTTGGTTACCTCAAAGTGAGTTTCTGTTCTGAGTGTACTTGCGTCAGCATTAACAGCTATTTTTTCGGTTAACAACTCATGTCTGCTCTTTCGCATAGATTTAGCAATAGCATTGTTAATGACCTGTTCTGAGTATCCCCTTTCCAAAAATCGTAATTTGCTATCTATCTGAGCTTTTGTTAGATCTATTTCTTTACTATGGATACGCCTCAGCCGAAGCATTTCCCCATAGGGGATACTGGTCACTAAATGTTTGACATGTGAGCTGCTGGCATGGAGTGTTGAATTCCCAGCCGTTTCTTTACGGTATAATTTTGTTTCTATCTTGTTCTCATCTATGTAAACCTGTGTGTCAAGAAAACTAACTGTAGTGGTGCTGATATCCGCAGTAAAATACAAATTTAAATCATTTACGTTTATAGCTTGTACAAACTCCTGGGCCTCACTAGCATCGCCATCCCATATGACGAACAGATCATCTATGAAACGCAACCATAATTTTACCTTGGTTGCCATTATTTCTCGGTATTTGGTCATGAGGACCAGCTCCTCCCACCAGCCCATGTGTAAACACGCGTAGCTGGGAGAGAAGCTGGCCCCCATCGCCACACCCCTAGTTTGTCTATAAAGAAGATTGTTAAACATAAAGATATTGTTTATCAAACAGAAATCAACCATTTCAATTAACATGTTCCTGTGGTCATCTGTGTTGCCCACTATATTCCCAAGAAAATGGTGCAAGGCTCGCAGTCCATCTGTATGATGAATGCTAGTATAGAGCGAGCTAACATCAAGGGCTATAAACAAATAACCTTGTTTCCATTTAAAATCTTTAAGTTTTCTCAGAAAGTCACTCGTGTCGCTCACATAGGATGGCAAAGCCTTTACCAAATTTTGAAGGAAGAAATCCACATATTGGGATGTGTGTTCAAGTAACCCATTCCTGGCTGATATTATTGGTCTGCCTGGTGGATGTACAGGGTCCTTGTGGATCTTGGGCAGAAAGTAAATCGTGGGTACCACAGGATGGTTGTTCTTTAAAAATTTGAATTCCTGTACAGTAATCAAGCTGTTATTTTTCCATGTCGACAACCTTTTATTAAAATCTGCATACATTGATTTAAGTTCTGTACTACTGCTCTTCGTGTAGCAAGTTCTGTCGTTTAATTGTTTGTACGCTTCCTTAGAATATTGTTCCTTGGACATTAGCACTATGTTGCCACCTTTATCCGAGGAGCGGATAACAATTTTGTTATTTGCTTTGAGTTTTTCACCAATTCATTGTAATCATGATTCTGTTTGTTGTATTTTGACTTTCCTTTATTCATTTTCATATTGAGTTCTTTCAACTGCTCAGTTACCAACTCATGAAAAACATCAATTGAGTCCCGCATCATGACTGGATTGAATGTAGATTTAGGTTTGAAATGGGTTGACGGACCTCGTACATAAGTTGTACCAATCTGATCTACCAATTGACCTAAAGTGTTTGGGACAGCCTCAGGCATTTCATTCTCATAGTTGTCGGTTGTAGAGCTTTGATCCCAAAGTTCTTGCATTTCATCAACAAGTGAAATATCTGATTGAGTTGACATTTGCAGATCTTGTGTCTGAATACTGGGTCCCCAGTCGTGTCATGTTTTTTGTTGTTTGTCAAATGGAATTTTCTGAGTTTCAATTTTCTTGTGCTCCTGAAGATATCAAGTCTTGTTTTTGAATAACTGAAATTGCTTACAGGGCAGTATGTTAGTCCCAAACTTAGGATTCGTTTATCATTGTCGCTTAGATCTGTATTCGAAAGATTTACAATGGTCTTGTTAATAGATTCCATATTAATTATTTTCCTTTCCTCCAACCGCCTCGTTTTCTTTGATTTGTTTCTAATTCTGTTTGCCTTCCTTCTTTGTTTGCGTTTGCAGTTCTTGCTTGGCCGTAGTTGGTTTTTTGTGCACGTGGGCGGAGGGTTTGCCTCCTGTCTTCGCATAAAAACCTAGTTCCTCATCAAGCGTGCGTTTTTGTCTCACATGATTTATGCCAGATTCACGTTCAGAATCACTGTCTGGCGCTGAGCTTAAATCCGATCGTGATGTACTGGAGGCTGCATCATCATTCCTAACTGTACCTGAATTAATTTTTGTTGTTTTTTTGTCTTTGATGCATCTTAAAGCTTCGGATTTCTTAGAGAAGGTAAAAATCTGACCCACATCGTAATCGGTTTTGTCCCGATGGAACTTGTAAGTTTTACGTTCCTTATATATATATATTATCTACTGGCGGTCGCCAGTAGATAGTTATAGTTACAACCTATTATCCATAGGAAATCCGCGACATTCTATTTGAAATAACTCTCTTGCCGGTTGACGTATCTTCGCAAAATTTTCAAACTTTGTGGGCGCTCCGGTCCGCTCCTACCCTGAAAGTCTCGGGGGATTCGTCAAGCGGGGACCGAGAAAAAGGGGGTCCCAAAACGCGTTTTCCCCATGCAATTTTCCATAGGAAACTTTAGACACGGCTACAGCCCGAACTGCTGAACGGAATTACACCAAATTTGGCAAAGAGGTAGTTCTTGGTTCAGAAAGAACCCTTTTTGTTAAATGGTGTAAATCCGTTCAGTAGTTGCTGAGAAAATCAAAAGTAAAAAGATAGTGATATCTATGGCCGAGTAGGGTCCGCGTACCCTCAGCGCACCCTGCGCGCACCGTCCCGATCACGAGCTGCATGTTAATTGGCTGTCAGCTGGCTGTCAACATTCCGATTCAGGAAATGTTGGCAGCCATTTTATCCTCGGTAGAACCGAGGGACAGAAACAAGTGCGCAAAGCGCACAAAGGGAGCAGGGTAGAAACACCCTGACCCCTAGGTTTGCTCAGGGGTCCCACAAGGACCCCTGGGCAAAAATTTAAAAAAAATGTAAAAAATTGGCAGGATGCGCTCAGGGTGCGCGAATCCTGCCGAAAAAAATCGAAGCGCGGTCTCCCGCGCTTCGATGTTAATTGGCCCCCGGGTGGGCCAAGTCCCGGGGGCATGCTGGGGGGTTAATTTTATGTGTGGGGGCCTCTAAGGGCCCCCAAGCCCGAGGACCACCACCCCCGGGGCTTTATGTGTAATGGTGCGGGAGGGCTCTGAGCCCTCCCGCAGCCCCGAGACCGCCACCTCCCGGGGCTTCTTTTTTATTTTTGATTAACCTGTGTGGGGGCTCCAGCCCCACACGCCCGAGACCACCACCTCCCGGGGCACTAAGAAAATTACAATGGGGGTCCGTTTTGGACCCCAAGCCCCGAGGACCACCACCTCCCGGGGCTTTCAAAATGTAAGGAGGGGGCCGCGCGGCCCCCTCCTGGAAGCCTGTGGTGGCCCTGGGGACCGCCACCCCCAGGGCCGGCTCCTGCAGTGTCCCGGGTGCCTACCCCCGGGACACTGCTGTTTTGCAATGACAGGACGGGAGCCTCGCGGCTCCGTCCTGTCATTACAAGCTGCTTTGGATATTGGAAGAGAGAGCAGGAAACCTGCTCTCTCTTCCAATATCCAAAGCTGATTGCTTTCCACATGGGGAGCAGCATGTTAGCTGCTCCCCATGTGTAAGCAATGCCGGCTCCCGTAGGACACGGGGAGCCGGCGGGACTGTGGGGGTTTGGGGACCCCCACAGTCCCCAACCAGAGGCCAGGCCCCGGGGATGGGGTCCCCGGGGCAAGTAGTGGCCCGGGAGGGGGCCACGCGGCCCCCTCCCCAAAAAATAAAAAAATAAAAATTAAAAAAAAACGGAAAGGCCGGCCCCGGGGATGGGGTCCCCGAGGCCATAAATTGCCTGAGGAGGGGGCCACGCAGCCCCCTCCAAAGAAAAAAAAAAAAAACGAGGCCATGCCCCGGGAGATGGGGTCCCCGGGGCCAATACAGGCCCAGGGAAGGAGGGCCACGCGGCCCCCTTCCCGTTTTTTTAATATTTAATTTAAAAAAGGGGGTAAGGCCCTGGGGATGGGGTCCCCAGGGCATAAAAACTGGAAAAAGGAAGGGGGCCACAGAGCCCCCTTCAGGGACAAAATTTTTTATTTTTTTTTAAATGATCGGGCCCGCAGGCCCCACCCCCTTCCTTCACCACTCTGCAAACGCGCCCCTGGCGCGTTTGCAGATGGGAAGTAATTCCCGTTCAATACTGAGGTGTACAGAGGCCACGCCCTTTTACACCTCTCTGCAACGCAGCTCTGTGGCGCTTAATGGAGGTAGCTGGTGGGCTAGTTGCACCCCAGGGACCCTCAGGATTTAAGGGGACTTAATCCCCCGACTTAAAACGCGCCACGGGGCGCGTTTGCACAGTGGTGAAGGGAGGGGCGGGGCTTCAGGTGACATGTGTGCAAACAGGCCCCGTGGCGCGTTTTAAGATGGGGAATTAAATCCCGTTCAATCCTGAGGGTCTCTGGGGGCCAACTAGCCCAACAGGTACATCCAGAAAGCGCCACAGAGCTGCGTTGCAGAGAGGTGTAAAAGGGGTGTGGCCTCTCTACACGTCTCTGCAACGCAGCCCCCTGGCGCATACTGGAGGTTCCTGGTGGGCTAGTTGGCCCGTAGGGACCCACATGATTCAAGGGGACTTAATCCCCCAACTTAAAACGCGCCACGGGGCGCGTTTGCACAGATGTCACCTCAGGCCCCGCCCCATCCCTTCACCATTGTGCAAATATTCTTCTAAAATCATCCGAAATATGAATTCCGATTTACTCACCTGTTATAAGGAGAGACCTCAGTGCTGTATCTTTCAGCCCAGTACTAATCCTGAAAAGTAATTCTAACCGTACTTACCAGTAACTTGAATTTCCTTCATAGGCTAACATTGACTGGTTTCACTTGGAAATTCTTCTAAGTGTGGAGTTTTGGAACTTTATAATATTCCTCTAAAATCAACCAAAGTACGAATTCCAATTTACTCACCTGTTATCAGGAGAGAACCCAGTGCTGCATCTTTTAGCCCAGCACTGACCCTGAAAAGTAATTTTAACCGTACTTACCAGTAACTTATATTTTCTTCCATAGGAATCCATTGTCTGGTTTTCAGCAGAAAAGTTTCAAAGTGTCGATTTTCACAAACTACAAATATTCCTAAAAAATCGCCTGTATGACTTAAACGCATTCTTTCAACTGTTTACAGGAGATGCACCAGTGCTGGATCCAGGATCCAACACTGAGTAAGAAAAAGTAACGATAACAGTTTTTAACTTCTAAGTGAATTTCCTTCCATAGGATAACATTGGTGATTCTATGAGAAAAGTTTCTAAGTGTGAACTTTTAAAGTACAATAATATTCCTTAAAAATCACGACTGTAACCAAAACGCTTTTACTCAACTGTTTACAGGAGATGTCCCAGGACTGAATCTAGGATCCAGTCCTGTGGTTAGAAAAAGTAATCCATAAAGTAACTAATTGCATTTAACTAGAAATTCACATTGAGCTGAATGTTGCATTGTGTTTGAAAATGTGTTGCCCATTGCAACAACTGTAACTACTGTACTTAAAAGTCTATTGCCTATGTGCAAAGTATTTAAACTAAAGTAATTCATTCTGAGAAAGTATTTTTTGTAATGTAATGTATAATGTAATTACAATGTAATTTAAAATAATAACATTTGTTAAAAAAATTGTTTCTAAAAATGTAGTAAATCAGTGTGAAAAATTTTTTTATATAACAATTAATACATTTAAAAATTGACATTTACAAAACCTTTGAAATTCACTGAAAAAACCGTAGGTTTCAGACATGTTATAGTTACAAATTAGCATTTAAAAAACCTTTGAAATTCACTGAAAAAACCATAGGTTTCATGGACGTTATAGTTACAAATTAGCATTTAAAAAACCTTTGAAATTCACTGAAAAAACCATAGGTTTTAGGGACAGTTATAGTTAGTTGGACATCGCACTCGTACAAAACCCGTGAAATTCCCCGTTATAGTTAGTCCAGCTAACTATAACTCGCGCCCCGTAATGCACTGCTGATGACGTCACATATTACATCACTCATGACATGGTCAGTGACATCACTGATGACATCTCAAATGACATCACTGATGACATCATCCACGTGATAATCTGATGCACCTCCTCACACCCTAATATAACCTTTGATACACCCACTCTAAATTACAGATTGCCATTCGCAAAACCATAGACACTCCAACACCAATAACTACATACCCACTCACTGATTCTTAGGTCTACGCACACATCCACTCACTCACCCGTACAGTCACTCATACTTACGGTCACTCAGTACAGGACTATCATATGCACTCATACTCCTATATAGACACTCAAACACCGCCACTCATCCATAGAGGTACTCACACACCTAGTCAGTCATGCAAATAATTAAACACACTACCATTTACTCACCTATACAGTTATACACACACCAGCTCACTTACTCATACAAATACTAGCACATTCTTACGCTCTTATACAATCACTGATACAAGCACACACTCATCCATACAGCCACTATCACAATCACTCACTCTAGCTTATAGCTATTTATATACTCCAACACACATATATACTGCCTTTCACATATGTAGTTACTCACACATGTACCACTGGGACATACATTCACTCACTAACACACTCTTACACACACTTACCCACCCATACAGTCTATCACAGATGCACTCTTGAAACCATCCACCCAGTGAATCACCCACTCACACATCTATGCACAGAGTTGCACACACCCCTCCCACACAAACACTCAGGCACCCATACAGATACTCAGACAAGCATTCAATAACTCATATAGACACTCATTTAGCTATTCACAAACACATGCAGCCACTTACACAGCAACAGACAGACGGATACAGACATTCACCCAGTTTAGTCACTAACCCATGCATTCAGTAAGATACGTTAAATCACTCACTTATACAGTCAGTCACGCACCTACTAAATCATCCATACAGACACTTACACACCCATTCATTCTTCAATACGTCTTTTCCTATATATATTAAAAATATTTAAACTTTACAGAAACACACAGTCACTGGATGATGTCATCAGTGATGTCATCAGTGATGTCATTTGAGATGTCATCAGTGATGTCATCAGTGATGTCACTGACCATGTCATGAGTGATGTAATATGTGATGTCATCAGCAGTGCATTGCGGGGCGCGAGTTATAGTTAGCTGGACTAACTATAACGGGGAATTTCACGGGTTTTGTACGAGTGCAATGTCCAACTAACTATAACTGTCCCTAAAACCTATGGTTTTTTCAGTGAATTTCAAAGGTTTTTAAATGCTAATTTGTAACTATAACGTCCATGAAACCTATGGTTTTTTCAGTGAATATATATATATATATATATATATGTTGGAAATGGCCCTTTTGCAGGGTTATCCCCAAACTTTCTGCTTCTTCCTCCTATTTTTCCTGACCTGTGTTTGTTGGCTATAGGACTCTGGGCACTTTACCACTGCTGATCAGTGCTAAAGTGCATATGCTCTCTGTGTAAATTATTATTGTGATTGGTTATCCATGATTGGCATATTTGATTTACCAGTAGGTCCCTAGTAAAGTGCACTGAGTGTGCCAGGACTGGTAAATCAAATGCGACTAGTGGGCCCGCAGCACTGATTGTGCCACCCAGATGAGTAGCCCTGAAAAGATGTCTCAGGCCTGCCACCGCAGTGCCTGTGCGCAGTTTGTTAACTGCCATGTCAACTTGCTAAGTACACCCACCTGCCAGGCCCTAACCTTCCCTTTTCTTACATATAGGGCACCCCTATGGTAGGCCCAAGGTATTCCCCTGGGCAGGCTGCAGTGTATGTGAAAGGTAGGACATGTACTGGGGTGTGTAACATGTCCTGATAGTGAAATACTGCCAATTTTTCTTTTCACTATTGAAAGGCTATCTTGCCCCATAGGACAGAATGGGGAATGTTTTGTAACATTTTACAAGCATGTCTTTCCAAAGGGATAAGATAGAAAAATGGAGTTTGGTATCTCTGAACTCAGGATTTAATAACACATCCTTTAGTAAAATGGTTTTTAAATTGTGTGTTTCAAAATACCACTTTTAGAAAGTGGCTATTTTCTTGTTCAACCATCCTGTGTGCCTCTGCCTGTTTGTGGATTGACTGTCTGGCTTTGGAGTGACAGGGGCTGGGGATGTGCAGTGGCTCCAGGAGTCTGGATGAGTCAACAGTAGGTTGAATATTCCTGATCTGCATTTGGAGTGGTGGGAGGAGTAGCACCTGTACCTGAATA
>CAWUFW010026778.1:0-30891 GCA_963921515.1 Calotriton arnoldi
GGGGTGGCTACACCCCTTTCCTTTGTCCAGTTCACACCAAAGCAGGGGCTGGAAGCCCCTGATCCGGTTTGAACTGGGGTATGCACAGGGACACCAAATGTGCCCCCAGTGCAGGACTTCAAAGCACCCAGAGAGTGCTCCCGCCCAGCCCCAATACACATTATCCTGTTTGGGGAGGTGGTTACACCTCCCTGCGACAGGAAACCTATTGTCCAGGCCTCCCCTGCCGGAGTTTCGTCCAGCAGCAGGAGGCCAGACTTGTGTCTGTGGCAGCAGCATCCATTTTGTGATGCCAGGGCTTTAGAAAGAAGTTACCGGGCAAGCCAGGGTTAACATGTCTTTCCCTCTAGAAGGGTGGAATGCTACCCCCGCCGCCAGAATTGGCGGGGGGGGTAGTATTCCAAGATGTTTGACACCAAACACAACATGTTTTGGTGCAGCCATCCCAAAGTTAGCATTTAACGCGAGGTTATAATGCGCTTAAGAGTATATGGTCAGGCTGCACTACAAACAGCATCAGAGAAGGGTCTCCGACCGCTGCAGAGGGGCCCTGCTCATGCAGGGGCACCCTCTCACATAGGAACCATGCACTCTGCCTTCAGGATTGACAAGGCCTGCCATAGGAGTGACTTATAGGTTTATATGTGTGTATGTATGTAGTGATATAGGTAGCCTATATCACAGTAAGGGGTGCATGCACCACCTTACCCAGGCTGCAGTAGCAGACCGGTGGTGTCAGTTTGGATGGCCTTCCAGGGGTGGCATAATACATGCTGCAGCCCCTGGCAGGCCTCTGAGGTACCTATGCCCTGGGTACATAGTATACCATATACTAGGGACTTATAAGGGCACTCCAGATTCCAATCAGAGATGTGCCTAAGGCACATGGAAACCCTTTTACAGAGAAAGCAGATAGACTGGGGCCCTGAATAGCAGGATCCCAGTCCAACTAAGTCATAAACCAGCAAAACACCATAAAAAAGTGGGGGCAACCATATAGTCAGATTCCACCTTCCTACAACCTAGTCACAGCAAAGACATGTGCAGGGATCCCTAGCATTTCTGCATGTTTCCTGAGCTCCACCTCTGCCCAAGCTGAGGTTTCAAGATCATTGCCAAGCAAGCATTCAACTGGTAGGTCTGCACTCACCACAACCTTCTTAAGGCCAGTTACCCCTCCCCAGGAGAAGTTAACAACTGCCAGAGAATGGTCTGTTCTGACATTGCTAGCATTGGTCACTTGGTACATTTCACCAAGTATAATTTTCCCAGGATCCACAAGATCTTGTGTCACCATGGTGTCACTTGCTCCTGTGTCCCTGAATGCCAAAGCCTCCCTTCCATTGATTAAAGGCTGCTGTCTGTATTTGCCCAAATTATTGGGACTCACAAAGGGGGACATATCCATGCCCCCATCACAGACTAGGACAGCCTGAGTTGGCACTCTGACTAGGCCAGAGTCCATCTCAGTACCCAGGGTCAACCCTACTAAACCCTTATTCTGAGTGTTTCCACCACCACTTGTAGCTGGACTAGGGGGAACAGTTGCCTTAGGGGCAATGGTGGCTGGAGTGGAGTCTTTGGACTTGGTGCAATCACTGGTCCAGTGAGTCTTTTGCTTACAGACTTTGCACCATGGTTTCCTTTGGCCTTTTCCTTTATTAGATTGGGATTCCCCACCAGATGCAGATTTTTGGGGACCTTGAGAAGACTTCTGGTCTTTACCCTTCTCCCCACCCTTATCAGAGATTTTTGGAATCTTGCCTCTTCTGGTCACCACCTTGGTTCTGTACTTTCTGCTTCACCCTGGTTCTGACCCATTTGTCTGCCTTCTTTCCCAATTCTTGGGGAGAGGTCAGATCAGAGTCAACCAGGTACTGATGTAGCAACTGATTCTGACAGTTATTAAGAATCTGCTCCCTCATGATTAAATTATAGAATCCTTTGTAGTCACACACCTTACTGCCCAGTAACCAGCCTTCCTGAGCCTTGGTAGCACAATCTACAAAGTCCACCCAGTCTTGTGTCTGTGCCTTTTGGGTATCTCTGAACTTTAACCTGTATTGCTCAGTGGTTAGGCCAAACCCATCTATCAGGGCACTCTTCAGGACTTGGTAATCATCAGCATCCTCTTCTCTTACATTGAGGAGCTTGTCTCTACCTTTGTCTGCAAAGGAGAGCCACAAGATTGCTGCCCACTGCTCCTGGGGACCCTCTGAACTTTACAGGCCCTTTCCAGTGCAGTTATCCATTTGAGGATGTCATCCCCACTCTGGTAGGGAGGGACAATCTTGCTCAGGTTTCTATGGTCATAAGACCTTTCCCTACCACTAGGGAAGTTGTTGCCACCATGGGACTCTAGTCCCAACTTTCTTCTTTGTCTATGAAGCTCTAGGGACTCCCTGTCTATAGCCAACTGCTCTCTTCTGATTCTCAACTGAGCTTCCTCATACTTGAGCAGTCTCTCTTTCCTTTCATGAGAGGATTCCCTCCTATGAGAAGAAACAGAGGTCCCTACTGAGGTGTCAGAATGGTTAGACTCCTGAGAAGGAGATCTGGACCTTCTAGGCACACTCACAACTCTTCCTGGTGGGACAAAGGGGAGGTCATTCTGATCCTCCTCCTCATCTGCAGGAAGAGCTGGGTTGTCCAGGGCAAGGTCATTGTCACCTTCCTGGCCAGTTTCAGAGGTCAGGTCCTGGGTATTTTCACCCCTGGCCCCTCCCTCATCTTCTGCCCCACCCTCTCTGCCTACCCTTGCAGACCCTAGGTCTGAGATCATCCAGCAGAAGCATCTTAATGAGACGTTGGGTGTTGGCACTTTTGCCTGTCTTCAGCTTCCTAATCTTGCACAACTCTCTCAATTCCAAGAATGGGAGGTTGTCATATTTGGATGGCAGGAGCCCACTGGTTCCTGGCAGTGAAGACATTACTAGTGAGTTGTGGTGTATGCACTACCTACTCTAGTGTGGCCTACTAAACTCTCTTGAGTTGTAGAAAGGGTGTGCTAAGCCCTTGACACACAACTCTGAGTTCAGTAGAACTTACTGTATTTCTAAGCTTGAATTTATATGTACCTTAGGTACCTTCAGTGGTTTTCAGTTAGTCACTCACTTGAGATTATCTGGTAAAACAATAGCAAGCTGGAATCCCACACGCTGCACACCAATGTGAGAAGTTGGCCTGGCATATGCTGTCCACTAGTTATAGAGGGCACCTTGCACCAGCCCAAACAACCCCTTATGGATGATAGGTTAAAGACAACCTTTAGTGAAAGCTATCCTAGTGGTAGCTATGGAGAGCAGCCTTCAGGCTAAGTCTTGGAAGAATGTAAAGCAGCTTGTTTTACCAGTCTATAATCTCTTGAGTGACCAAATGAAAGAGGACCACACCAGGTATATATATAAAATATATGTATTTAGTCTTAAACACACCCCTCTAGTCTCTTTATGAGGCTAGAGTTCGAAGTACATAAGTCACAAGTCAAATATCAGCAGTATTTAGCACAATACACGTTTGAGCCCTAGGGGCGTACCAAACCATATACTAAAATAGTGGTATAAGAACCACGACTGAGCTAGACACAAGGCCTAGAGCCTGTAGAAGTGCTTGGACCCCAAGGAACCACCCAAGGTAGTGACACAGGGGACCCACGGGGGACGCGTGCAGTGTGAGAACACAGCCGCGAGCCGCCGTTGACTTCTATGGGGAAAGTCGCGGTTAGATTTTTAAAGAAAAAGGACACTTCGGAGAGGACTTCCAGTTAACCCCTTAAAACTTAAGAGTTTCTAGGGCCCACACCCACGTGAGTACCGAAATACTCGAGTTATCTCACCCAGGGAAGCCGAGTGCATACGTGGTAAAAGGTGTCGGGAATCGTCGTCGTTTTCAATGGCGACCTCTGGAAAAGTGCTGCTGCCGTGTAGAAGAAGAGTGTCCGGAGCGATCCAAGCCTGGATCGATGGAGAGGAAGACCTGAAAGCTGAGTGGACAGAGTCTGTGTCACTAGCCAGTGACCAGGGGCACGATAGTCGAATGCCCTCAGATGTCGGGTGCTTCAGGTGAGTTGATGGGTGCCTTGACTCTTCAGCCACGAGGTCCAGGAGGCGTCGATGACAACCAGGAGCTGGATTCGAGCTGTCCCATAAAGTCTGTCGAGTGCTTCGGTGTCGGCGACCGGATTGGACCCAACAAGCCTTGGCAACGGCAAGTCATGGGGAAGTGAAGAAAAGGCTGCGGTGCAGACCAGCAAGGTCTGAGGGACTCACCCAGCAAGGGTAAGTCAGGGCAAGTCTGGAGCAACCAGAAAAGCTCAAGCAGTTGAAGAGTTGCCATTGTGGGGACCCACTAGCCAACAGACTAGAGATCGTGAAGGAGCCTCGAGCAGTCGCACTTGGAGCTGGCCCACGGGACACTCGTGGAGTGTAGGCCAGTGATCTTCACTTCAGTTGGTGCTCAGGGCTAGGGCTACTTGGAACCCAAAGCACAGCTTCGAGAGATGTTAGGAAGTTGATGCACTTGCAAATGTGCTTGGTCTCTAGGGGTCACGGTTCCATGTTACCCACGACAGCTACGGGCCTCAGCTTTGCTGGGGACTCAGGGCAGTCTCGGTGAAGTCTGGAAATCCACCTCTGGTGATGCAAAGATTTGGGCGTCCGTGGGGGAGCTTCAGCGATGCAGACCGGACAGATGCTTCATTGGTGCCTGATTTCAGTCCTCTAATCTTAATGTAGAGCGTCGAAGGTCCAGGATTCAGCTTCAGAGTTTCGTCCAGGGATATCTAAAGTCCTGTTGCCAGGGTTCCCTTACTTAGACTAAGAAAAGGGGTTGGACTAACTCTGGGGACCCACCTATGGGAGGGTTTGGAAAGAGGGGTGGCTACACCCATTTCCTTTGTCCAGTTTCATGCCAGAGCAGGGGCTGGCAGCCCCTGCAACTGGTTTGAACTGGGGTATGCACGAGGACACCAAATGTGCCCCCAGTGCAGGACTTCAAAGCACTCAGAGAGTGCACCACCCAGCCCTAATCCACTAAGGCCTGTCTGGGAGGTGATAACACCTCCCTGAGACAGGAAACCTATTGTCCAGGCCTCCCCTTCCGGAGTTTCGGTCAGCAGCAGGAGGCCAGACTCTTGTCTGTGGCTGCAGCATCCATTTTGTGATGCCAGGCTCTGTTTAGTTGGTACCGGGTATACCGGTGCTGTCATGTCTCTCCCTCTATAAGGGTGGGATCATACTCCCACACCAGGAATTGGTGTGGGGGTATGATTCCAAGGTGTTTGACACCAAACATAACATGTTTCCGTGCAGCCATCCCAAAGTTAGCATTTACCATTTAGATATAATGCACTTAAGAGTATATGGTCAGGCTGCACCACAGACAACCCCGGATAGGAGATTCCGAGAGCTGAAGAGGGGCTCTGCTCATGCATGGGCACCCTCTCACATATAACCAAGCACCCTGCCTTCAGGATTGATAAGGCCTGCCATAGGGGTGACTGATAGGTTTCTATGTGCAGTGTTAGGTGAGATATAGGGAACCTATATCTCTGCAAGGGGTGCATGCACCACCTTACCCAGGCTGCAGTAGCAGTCCTGTGGTGTCATTTTGGATGGCCTTCCAGGGGTGGCACAATACATGCTTCAGCCCCTTGGTAGACCTCTGGGGTACCTATGCCCTGGGTACATAGTATACCATATACTAGGGACTTATAAGGGCACTCCAGAATCCAATCTGTGATGTACCTAAAGTACAGGGAATCAATTTAGAGAGGACGCAGCTAGGCTGGGGTCCTGAATAGCAGGGCCCCAGCCAGACTAAAGTCGAAAAACAGTGATACACCAGCAAAAAGTGGGGGTAACCATAAGAGGCAGATCCTACTCTCCTACAGTGATCAGTCTGGATCACATTGGATCTACTGGGAGAATGGTCTCCTGTATAGGGAGCCTAAGGTCACTGAGCCTGGGTCAGCCCGTGTGCTGGTGGCACCCAAGCGCTTCAGGACCTTCCTACTGGGTCTGGCTCACGACGTGCCTTTGGCAGGACATTTGGGAGGCGGGACAAGACCTTTGACAGGCTTGTCACCCACTTCTTTTGCCCCAAATGCAAAGGCAGTCATATGGACACTGCAGGTCTTGCCAAACTTGCCAGGCAAGTGGTAAAAGTAAGAGGAAGGTCAAAGCTCCTCTCCACCCTTTTCCAGTTGAAAGGGTGTGGATGGACATTGTGGGGCCACTGGATCCCAAGACAGCCATGGGAAACAGGTACAACCTGGTCTTGGTGGACCATGCCACCCGGTACCCGGAGGCAATCCCTCTCAGGACAACGACGGAACCAGTGGTGGTCCGGGCGTTAATGGGGATCTTTTCCCGCGTGGGTTTCCCCAGAGAGGTGGTTTCTGACCGTGGGACCAATTTCTTATCCAAGTATATGACATCCCTGTGGAAGGAGTGTTGTGTAACCTACAAGTTCACCACTCCTTACCACCCACAAGATAACGGTCTGGTGGAGAGATTCAATCAGACCTTGAAGGGCATGATTAAGGGTCTATAAGAACCCATGAGGCGTAAGTGGGATGTCCTCTTGCCATGCCTTCTCTTTGCATACAGGGAGGTGCCACAGAAGTCTTGTGGGTTCAGTCCTTTTGAGCTTCTGTATGGTCACCCTGTAAGACGACCTCTGAGTTTGGTGAAGGAAGGCTGGGAGGCAGCTCCCAGCAAAACTCCCCAGGATGTGTTTAGTTACATGCTGGCCTTCAGAAACCAAACTGCCTGCTTCAGGAAACTCGCTCAGGTGAACCAGGAAGCAAGCCAGGAAGAAATGAAGAAGTGGTATGACCAGAGTGCCACTCTGGTCGAATTTCAGCCTGGCCAAAAAGTGTGGGTCATGGCCACAGTGGAACCTTGTGCCTTGCAGGACAAGTGGACTGGGCCGTTTAAGGTGGTGGAGCGCAAAAGTGATGTCACCTACCTGGTGAATTTGCAGACTCCAAGGAACCCTTTGAGGGTCCTCCACGTGAACCGCCTCAAGCCCACTTAGAGCAGTCCAAACTGAGCATGCTCTTGTCGACAGATGATGGGGTGGAAGAGGAGAGTGAGCCTCTCCCTGACCTCCTGTGCACCAAGGAGCACGATGGGTCAGTGAAAGGTGTGATCCTCTCCCCTACACTGACCCCAGAGCAGCATAGCGACTGTCACCAGTTGTTGGGACAGTTTGCCCCACTGTTCTCTCTGACCCCAGGTGTTACTGACTGGTGTACCCACGACGTGGACACTGGTGATAGCCCTCCTGTAAAACACAAGATTTACAGGTTGACTGACTGGGTCAGGGCCAGCATCAAAGTGGAGGTCTCTAAGATGTTGGTGTTAGGGGTGATCGAGCCCTCCAACAGTCCTTGGGCCAGCCCAGTGGTCTTGGTCCCAAAGGCTGCCTCACCCAGTGCCACTCCAGAACTGCGGTTTTGTGTGGACTACCGTGGGCTCAACACCGTCACCAGGACTGACGCGCACCCCATCCCCAGAGCTGATGAGCTCATTAATCAGTTGGGAGCTGCCAGATTCCTCAGTACATTTGATTTAACATCTGGGTACTGGCAGATTGCCTTAACTGATGGGCCAAGGAGAGGTCAGCATTTTCAACCCGGGAAAGACATTACCAGTTCCGGGTGATGCGCTTTGGGTTGAAGAATGCCCCTGCCACCTTTAAGAGGTTGGTCAACCAGGTGTTGGCTGGACTGGAGTGCTGCATACCTGGATGACATTGCAGTGTTCAGTTCCAGCTTGAAAGAACACTTGCAGCACCTCTGTGGAGTGTTGAGGGCTCTGCAGAGGGCAGGCCTCCCGATCAAGGCCAGTAAGTGCCAGATCGGGCAGGGTTCGGTGGTCTACTTGGGACACCAGGTAGGAAGCGGCCAGGTGGCGCCCCTACAGCCCAAGATTGACACCATTCTGGCTTGGGAGCCCCCCACAACCCAGACAGAGGTGAAAGCCTTTTTAGGTCTCACCGGTTACTATAGGAGGTTGTTAAGGGCCATGGCACCATTGTTGCCCCCTTAACAGAGCTGACTTCCAGGAAGCAGCCCAAGAAGGTGATCTGGACTGAGTCCTGCCAGAAGGGTTTTGATGCCCTGAAGGCCGCCATGTGCATGGCGCCCGTGCTCAAGGCACCCGACTTCTCCACGGAATTCATCGCGCAGACCGACGCTTCAAAGCTTGGTGTGGGAGCAGTGCTCTCACAACTGAATAAAGAGGGACTACACCAGCTTGTAGTCTTCCTTAGCAGGAGACTACTCCCCAGGGAACAGAGGTGGAGTGCCATAGAAAGGGAAGCTTTTGCTGTAGTCTGGGCACTGAAGAAGCTGAGGCTCTACCTGTTTGGGACTCACTTCCGGGTTCAGACGGACCACAGGCCCCTCAGATGGATGATGCAAATGAGGGGTGAGAATTCAAAACTGTTGAGGTGGTCCATCTCCCTACAGGGAATGGACTTTACGGTAGAACACCGCCCTGGCACAGAACACGATAACGCAGATGGTCTGTCCAGGTTCTTCCGCCTTAGTGAAGAGAACTCCCAGGAGGTTGGGTAGTTCTCCCTACTTTCAGCTGGAGGGGACATGTGTTAGATTTGGCATCTTTTGGTGTGTTTCCCCTGACTTTATGCTTTCTTACCGCCCGGTTTCGACTCTGTTTTTGCTGGTTTAGTGTCTCTGCGCACTTTCTCACTGCTGATCAGTGTTAAAGTGCAAGTGCTCCTGTTGTAAATTGTTATTATGGATTGATGTTTCCATGATTGGCATGTTTGATTTACTTGTCAGTCCCTAGTAAAGTGCACTGAGTGTGCCAGGGCCTGTAAATAAAATGTTGCTAGTGGGCTGCAGCACTGGATTTTGCCACCCACACAAGCAGCCTGTAAATGTAACCCTGGCCTGCTAATGCAGAGCCTGTGTGCAGTCTGGGACTGCCATGTCGACTTGGCAAGTGTACCAACTTGCCAGGCCCTAACCTTCCCTTTTCTTACATGTCAGTCACCCCTAAGGTGGGCCCAAGGTACCCCTGTGGGCAGGGTGCAGTGTATGTGAAAGCTAGGTCATGCCCTGGTGTGTGTGGCATGTCTGATAGTGAATTACTGCCAATTTCATTTTTCACTATTGCAAGGCTACCTGTTCCCATAGGACAGAATGGGGAGTTTGTTTATAACATCTTATAAACATAACTGGCCCTGGGAACAAGGTAGAAAAATAAAGTTTAGTGTGCCTGAACTCAGAATCTAAAGATGCATCTTTTAGTGAAGGTAATTTTTAAATTCTGTGTTTGAAAATACCACTTTTAGAAAGTAGGTATTTTCTTGCTCAGCCATCCAGTAGGCCTCTGCTGGGTTTGTGGATTGACTGTCTGGGTTTTGGATGACAGGGGCTGGAGAGGAGCAGTGGCTCCAGAGAGTCTAGATGGGTCAGGGAAGCGCTGAATAGACCTGGGCTGCATTTAGAGTAGGGGGAGGAGATTTCCTTTCACCTGAATGGGCCTGGTCTGCCTCTGACAATGCTGTCTCTACCTCCTGCCAGGAAGCTACACCAGAGAGGACAGAACTGGTTCTGACTGGGCATAGACACTCTCTGCCTAAGAGGACAAAGGATTTTGGGCTATAAAAAGTGGGGCCCAAACCCCTGAACTTTAGAACTCTTTTGGACCAAGAAGACTGCCAAGAAGAAGAGCTGGAGAAGCTATGAGGAGGAACTACCACTTAGCTGAGTGCTTTGCTGTGTTGGCCTGCAGTGGCTGCTTCTGTCTTGGGCAGTGAAAGGACTGGACTGAACTTTCAACAACTTCTTTCTTTGAGTATCTCCAAGGGCTTGAGGTAGAGCTTGCCCCCGGTGCAAGAAGACTCAGGAACAGCAAAAACTTCAAGGTCTTCTGCCCTCAGCACTGGGGACTGTGGGTTTTGTGCTGCAACAGAAGAAAAGCAACCCGATGCCGTCTACGACACCGCTGCCGACTTTGTGTCCTGAAGGCACTGCAGAGGGCACCGCCGCAACGCCGCACAGCGACCTTGGTCTCACCGATGATGCCATCTAATGCCGCCACCAAGCCGCTGCTCGCATTGCAACCTGTGGCACTTTGCACCGCCTCGCTTCATGACGCTGCTTTGTTATCCCCAGCGATGCTACTTCACGCCGAAATTGACGCCGCTGGTTGTACCATGGTTTGAGGGCACCGCTCATAAAGTTACACAATGCACTGCCCTCATTCCGCACAGCAGCCTTGGCCTACCGGCGCCATCGACTCCAGTTCGTCAGCCGACGACAGCACTTCAGCAACGCCGCCGCCGCTGCTTGCACTGTGACCTGCCAGCACTTGCTTGATAGTAAGCTGACTGACCCCAGGAAGCTTGCTATGGAAGCGGACCGCTGGGGGAGTACCAGGGTCCACAAGAAAGCGTTTGGGTGAGACTCATCCAAAGGATGGGCAGGGTCCCCAGCAGAAAAGTGGGGGGACAAGGGTAAAGGACAGGAGTTCTCTAAAGGGCCCCAAACTAACACCCAGGGTAAAGGTTCCCATCCCCCCGGAGATAAGAAACAAGGGGTCTCTTCAGGAAAGGCTGCTGAGACCAGCCCCCGCAAGTGTTTTGCATGTGACCAGGTGGGTCACTTGAAGGGGGACCCCAAGTGTCCCAAGAGGGCACAGCCACCCTGTTGTATTCCGTTTTAGGTGTCCATATATAGGTTTCCCTGAAACATGTCCTTATATAGGCACAATTCACATTGCCCATATATAGGCATAAGATCCCAGTCCTTATTTAGGCATTAGCCATGCTATCCAAATACAGGCATGGTGTAAGAAAGTGGCTCTGTATATACTGCACCAAAGTAAGGTTCAGTGTGCACAGAGTCCACAGTCCCCAGAGGTTTGGCAGAGGCTAAAGTTAGATATAACCTTACTCTCTAAAGTGGTAGCTTGGTCGAGCAGTAAGGCAGTATCAGAGGACAGTGTAAAGCATTTGTTGTACACACTCAGTCAGCAAATGAAGCCACACACTCAAGAACTGAACTCTAGGCCAATGGTTTGTATATAAAAATATAGTTGTTTTATTTTAGAACCAACAATGGGTGTCAAAATATACTTTCTCAGAATGAGATGCTTTAGTTAACTACTGTTCAATTGGCAATAGACTTTTGAATGCAATAGTTACAGTTGTTGCAATATGCAACACAATTTTAAACACAATTATACATTGAGCTCAATGGAAATTTCTGGTTAAATGCAATAGATTACTTTTTGGATTACTTTTCTAACCACGGGACTGGATCTTGGATTCAGTCCCGGGACACTTCCTGTAAACAGGTGAGAAAAAGCGTTTTGGTTATGGTAGTGATTTTTGAGGAATATTACTGTATTTCAAAAGTTGACACTTAGAAACTTTTCTGGGTAAAATTACCAATGTTATCCTAGGGAAGGAAATACAGTTTGCAAGCAAAGTATGTTTACGTTACTTTTGTAATCCAGTGCTGGACTCCTAGGTTCAGCACTGGGACATTTACTTAAAACAGGTAAGTAATTACGTTTTTGTAGTTTGTACGATTTTTAAAGAATATTTGTATGATTCAGAAATCGACACTTAGAAACTTTTTCAACAAAAAGCAGGCAATGATATCCTATGAGAGGAATTTCCAGTTACTGGTAAGTACGGTAAAAATTACTTTTCATGGTCGGTACTGGACTGAAAGATGCAGTACTGAGGTCTCTCCTGATAGTAGGTGAGTAATTCGGAATTCGTTACTGTTGTGATTTTTAAGCAATATTTTGGTATTTCAAAAGTGGACACTTAGAAGAAATTTCACCGAAAACCAGTCAATGGATCCCTATGTAAGAAAATTCAATTCGCCGGTAAGTTACTTTTAACGTTACTTTTGTAATCCAGTGCTGGACTCCTAGGTTCAGCCCTGGGACATTTACTTAAAACAGGTAAGTAATTACGTTTTGGTAGTCTGTACGATTTTTAAAGAATATTCTTGTTTTCAAAAGTCGACACTTAGAAACTTTTGGAAGAAAAAGTGTCCATGTTATCCTATGAGGAAAAATGAGTTATCGGTCTCGAGGTAAGTAATCGGTCTTTTGAGTTAGGGTTCTGGGGTTAGACTCAGGGGTCTCCCAGGGTCAGTGATGCACTGTTGTTGCACCCTCAGCGGCACTAGGGCGGCCGGGTGCAGAGTGTTGAGGCCCAATGTTATCCTATGGAGGATAGGGGGACTCCGGTTGGTGGCGGCTGGCAAGCAGGCCACGGGGTTGTGGGAGCAAAGCTCCTAGGGTTAAGCTCAGGGCACGTTGGGGACCAAGTTAGCACCAAAGAGGCACCCTCAGCGGCACTAGGGCGGCCGGGTGCAGAGTGCTGTTTTGAGGTCGGGTGCCCTGTTGATTTCAATGGAAATTTTCGGTTTTGGTTTTCAGCTGCAGGCTCGGTCCAGGAAGACTTCCAGGAGGAACCAACAGCTGGGCAGGTAAGTTGGAGGGCTCGGGGACGTAGGTGCACCTCGGGTTCCTTTCTCCAGGGCGCAGGGCGTCTGGATGCAGGGGTGTCTTTTGAGGTCGGATTTCACCTTACCGGGCCACTCGCGGTTGGGGGTTCTCCGTGCAGAGGCTGCAGGCGACGTCGGGGAGTCCTGGAGGGGTCAACCCACGGTGGACTCGGACTCTGGAGAGCTGGGGGACCTCGCTGGGACCGGTGGGCCACTTGAACTCGGGCTGTAGGCGACGGGTGCAGTGGTGGTTCCAGGCGTCGGGTTTCTTTCTCCTCAGCAGGCTCGGAGTCTTTGTTTGGTGTTTCTTTTGAACAGAGCTGCTGTTCACAGGAGATCCGGTCTTTGTTGAAGGCAGTCAGTCCTCCCTGGGGTTCTGGAGGTCGCTGGCTGCAGGACAAGACTATTTTTGGCGCAGGATCTCTGGAAACTGCAGACTGGCCGGTAGGGCTGGGGCCAAGTCAGTTGTTCTCTGCAGTCTCCTCTGCTGGGCGTCTTCTTTCGTCCTTTTTCTTCTTAGGTTGCGGGAATCTAAGGAAGGAAGGTTCAGGGTGCCCCTAAATACTAGATTTAGGGGCGTTACAGGTAGGTAAAGGGCAGGGACCAATGGGTCCCTGCCCTGGGGTGGGTACACCCCCTATCCTGCCACTCTCCTGTGGGAGGGGGCAGGAGCCTAGTCCTGATTGGGCAGGGCTCCCCATCTTCAAGATGGCGAGAGCCCGGAGATGTGCTTCACCTCGCCTCCCCACCTGAGGGGTGGGGTTGGCAGAGGGTGGCACACCCCTTTCCTCCCTTGGTGTTTCCCTCCAGTCTTCCCACCAGGATGGGGGAGGAACCGGTGGGGACCAGTTGCTGAGTACAGCAAGTGGTCTGGGAAGCTCACAAAGGCGGAATGCCTTTGAAGCTTCCCCTGCCCATCCTGGGGGAGGGGCCTAGCACCTCACCCAGGACGTGCATTGTTGCAGGCCCGGGAGAGCGGATGGCTCTCTACCCAGGGGTCCAGCAACATGTCTGCTGTGTGGCAGCCTAGGCAGCCCCTCAGACAAGACGTGGATTGTAGGTTAGGTTCAGGGGGTAACTCTAAGTTGCCCTCTGACGTGCATTTTACAGTAAATCCCACACTGGCATCAGTGTGGGTTTACTGTGCTGAGGAGTTTGATACCAAACTTCTCAGTCTTCAGTGCAGCCATCATGGTGCTGTGGAGTACGTGCTGACGACCTCCCAGCACCATATACTCGGAATGGCAGCCCTGCACTTACAGTGCCCAGGAATGGGCCTGGGTACTGTAGGGGCACAGGGCTCATGCACCTGTGCCCTCACCACTGGCATAGGGCACCCAGCTAGAGGGGTGACTGAGGTATGCCAGGGCAGTGTGTTTGTGGGCATGGCACACAGGGATGTGTGCCATGTCGACTCTCTGTTTTGTTCTGCACCAAGACACTCAGCCTGCAAGGGAAGTGTGTGTGTGTCAGGGTACAGGGCCTCTAAGGGTGGCACAATAAGTGCTGCAGCCCTTAGGGGTCTTCTCTGGTCACAGTGCCCTGGGTACCTAGGGTACCATTTACCAGGGGCTTACCTGTGGCCAGAGATGCCAATTGGGTTTAGGCTGAGTACAGTTTTTAGGGAAGGAACACAGGCCCTGGGTACCTGATTGGCAGGGATCCAGGGCACACCAAGGAAAAGTGCATCAGTTATCAGGCAAAAAGTGGGGGTTACTGCAACAGAAACCCACTTTCCTACACAAGCCCCCCAGCCCAAAGGCCAGGAGACTCAGCCAACGCTGGGAGAGCCTGTCTAGTCTTTCAGGCGAGGAAGAGTTGGGGAAGTGGTTTGAAAGTTGCAGGGCCTACTCCGCCTTATATCCTTCTGTCCAGGTCAGTCCCTTTGGGGAGCTGGCCTACCTCATCAGTTTCAGGACCTAATTCCCAAAGCTCCTCTCCTTGCTCTTTAGTGTCTTCACCCCATCTTTTAAGTTTGGGTTCAGAGGTGCCCACCTCTGCAAAGTCTAACTTAGCCAGGGCAAAGCCCAGCTTACCCACAGAGGTCACCCACAGTTTGAGCAACCCCACCATGACCAATAGGGTCAGGGGGCCTAGCTTGTTATTTGGCAGGGGGTTAGGCCACCATGCCAAGGATAGGGCTGCCATGAAGGCTAACACCCAGCAGAGGCTGCTGACAGCTGTCAGTGCCCAGAACCACACCTTTAGCTCCTGTCTGGCAAGTGAAGGGGCTATCTTACAGGTCTCTTTGGGTCCTGGCTGTCTGCCTGTTGCTTTAGGGTGGGGGTCACTAAACTTTGTAGTGAGCACCCTTCCTCCACCCTTTGCTCTGCCAGCTGAGGAGCCACCAACTCAGGCTGGACAGTTGCCTGACTAGTCAGGTCTTCTTGTTGGCTAGGGGGGGCTTTACCAGGGCCACTTCTGGAGTTTTCCCTCACTGGGATAGAATCTCCCTGGCCCTCTGGGACTGTGGCTAACAGTTGCCCACCTTTCCTACCCTGTTCCTTTTTACTCTTTTGGGGCTCAGCTGCACTGACTGCAGGTTGAGCCCCCCAGGTTTCTTGGGTGAGGCCTGGCATTGGGCCAGTGCCTCTCTTTGGCTCAGGTCCACCTCTAAGTGGTCATTCCCCAGGAGACAATCAAGGGGGAGGTCTTTACTGACTACCACCTTTCTCCATCTAAGGGACCCAGCTATGACTAGGGGCACTACAGCCACAGGCCTAACAGTGACTCCCCTGGGACAGCCCTTACTCTCCTTGATTCCCCTGGGACATACTGGTGTGGGAGTACCAACCTGTCATGCACCACAGTGTGACTGGCACAGGTATCTCTCAGGGCAGTGGCTGGGATTCCATTCACCAGTAGGCGGTGGAAGTGTCTACTCCCCTCTGGGATCTCCAGCTTACCTCTTGGGCCCATTTTCCAGTTGAAAGCTAGGAGGACTTCCTCATCTGAGGACCCTTCCTCCAGAGCTACACTGGCAACTCCTGGGGCTACACTAGTCACCCCTGGGGCTGTACTAGGGATCTTGTTTTTAGGACAGCTAGGGTCCTTGGTGTGGTGTCCTGACTTCTGACAGTTGTGACACCATATTCTGTTGGGATCCCAATTCTTACCTTGGTACCCTGGTTTAGTTTGTGAGGTGTCTTTGGGCCCACCCTCCTGGACAGGTTTTTGGGGGCTGCCTGGGACTCCTTACTTTTATCCTTAAGGGGTTCACTATCTTTCTTCTGGGGAGGCTTTGTGACCCCTTTCTTTTGGTCACCCCCAGTGGATGTCCTAGTTACCCTTGTTCTGACCCAGTGGTCTGCCTTCTTTCCCAATTCTTGGGGAGAAATTAGACCTAGGTCTACCAAATGCTGATGCAACTTTTCGTTTGTGCAATTACTTAGTATGTGTTCCTTCATAAACAAATTGTAAAGTCCAGGAAAATCCTGCACATTATGTCCAGCTAACCAACCATCCAGTGTCTTTACTGAGTAGTCTACGAAGTCAATCCAGGACTGGGTCTGGGTTTTGTGAGCCCCCTGAATCTAATTCTATACTCCTCAGTAGTGAGCCCAAATCCCTCAATCAGAGTATTCTTCATGAGGTCATAGGACCCTGCATCTGGCCCAGAGAGGGTCAGAAGCCTGTCTCTGCAGTTACCAGAGAACAGTTCCCACAGGAGTGCCCCCAGAGAGGTTTCTTTACTTTTCTTATTTCACAAGCCCTCTCAAAGGCTGTGAACCATTTGGTGATGTCATCACCTTCCTCAAATTTAGGGACAATCCCTTTGGGGATTTTAGGATCAGAAGTTTCCTCCCTATCCTTAGTTTTAGTATTGCTGCCACCATTGATGGGTGCTAAACCCATCTCCTGTCTTTCCTTCTCTAGAGCCAGGAGTCTGGTCTCTAGGTCCAGTCTTTTGGCCAACCTTGCTAAAAGGTGGTCCTCCTCACTAAGGCTATCCTCAGTGTCCTCTCTGGGACCTGAACCACCTAGGTGGCCCCTAGGTCCCCAGAGGTTTACTCTTGGAAATAAGGGTGCAGTGACCCTGTCTTCCCTAGGAAGTGGTGGAGGTGGGTTACCATCCCCATCCTCCTCACTCCTTTCCTCCTCTGCGTGGTCATCACCATGCTCAGAGGGGTGGGCCTTAGCATACTCAGCCAGGAGCTCCTGGAGCCCTTGTTTGGTTGGATGCTGGCCCATTGGTATATTTTTAAGTTTACATAAGGACCTTATCTCTTTGAAAGACAAATGAAGATAAGGGGTGAGGTCGAGCTCCTCAACCATGTCCTGTATGTCATTATTATTTTCACTAATAGCTGGGTTGTTTTCTTGAGACATTCTAACAAAAAGTTCTAACCCCTCTACCCTTGACTATAGTGACTTTTTATTTTCTACAATTTTAAAGGGACTTAAGCAAGGCCCTAACAAGACTTTTAGTAATTTGGTAAAAAATGCCAATTTGAAAAAATCAGAATTCTAAAGGCAATTTAAGAGTTCTGTCGTGTGATCAGATGGTAACCAAGTAGTCCAACAATGCAAGTTTGTATCCCACCGCTGATCCACCAATGTAAGAAAGTGGCTCTGTATATACTGCACCAAAGTAAGGTTCAGTGTGCACAGAGTCCACAGTCCCCAGAGGTTTGGCAGAGGCTAAAGTTAGATATAACCTTACTCTCTAAAGTGGTAGCTTGGTCGAGCAGTAAGGCAGTATCAGAGGACAGTGTAAAGCATTTGTTGTACACACTCAGTCAGCAAATGAAGCCACACACTCAAGAACTGAACTCTAGGCCAATGGTTTGTATATAAAAATATAGTTGTTTTATTTTAGAACCAACAATGGGTGTCAAAATATACTTTCTCAGAATGAGATGCTTTAGTTAACTACTGTTCAATTGGCAATAGACTTTTGAATGCAATAGTTACAGTTGTTGCAATATGCAACACAATTTTAAACACAATTATACATTGAGCTCAATGGAAATTTCTGGTTAAATGCAATAGATTACTTTTTGGATTACTTTTCTAACCACGGGACTGGATCTTGGATTCAGTCCCGGGACACTTCCTGTAAACAGGTGAGAAAAAGCGTTTTGGTTATGGTAGTGATTTTTGAGGAATATTACTGTATTTCAAAAGTTGACACTTAGAAACTTTTCTGGGTAAAATTACCAATGTTATCCTAGGGAAGGAAATACAGTTTGCAAGCAAAGTATGTTTACGTTACTTTTGTAATCCAGTGCTGGACTCCTAGGTTCAGCACTGGGACATTTACTTAAAACAGGTAAGTAATTACGTTTTTGTAGTTTGTACGATTTTTAAAGAATATTTGTATGATTCAGAAATCGACACTTAGAAACTTTTTCAACAAAAAGCAGGCAATGATATCCTATGAGAGGAATTTCCAGTTACTGGTAAGTACGGTAAAAATTACTTTTCATGGTCGGTACTGGACTGAAAGATGCAGTACTGAGGTCTCTCCTGATAGTAGGTGAGTAATTCGGAATTCGTTACTGTTGTGATTTTTAAGCAATATTTTGGTATTTCAAAAGTGGACACTTAGAAGAAATTTCACCGAAAACCAGTCAATGGATCCCTATGTAAGAAAATTCAATTCGCCGGTAAGTTACTTTTAACGTTACTTTTGTAATCCAGTGCTGGACTCCTAGGTTCAGCCCTGGGACATTTACTTAAAACAGGTAAGTAATTACGTTTTGGTAGTCTGTACGATTTTTAAAGAATATTCTTGTTTTCAAAAGTCGACACTTAGAAACTTTTTGGAAGAAAAAGTGTCCATGTTATCCTATGAGGAAAAATGAGTTATCGGTCTCGAGGTAAGTAATCGGTCTTTTGAGTTAGGGTTCTGGGGTTAGACTCAGGGGTCTCCCAGGGTCAGTGATGCACTGTTGTTGCACCCTCAGCGGCACTAGGGCGGCCGGGTGCAGAGTGTTGAGGCCCAATGTTATCCTATGGAGGATAGGGGGACTCCGGTTGGTGGCGGCTGGCAAGCAGGCCACGGGGTTGTGGGAGCAAAGCTCCTAGGGTTAAGCTCAGGGCACGTTGGGGACCAAGTTAGCACCAAAGAGGCACCCTCAGCGGCACTAGGGCGGCCGGGTGCAGAGTGCTGTTTTGAGGTCGGGTGCCCTGTTGATTTCAATGGAAATTTTCGGTTTTGGTTTTCAGCTGCAGGCTCGGTCCAGGAAGACTTCCAGGAGGAACCAACAGCTGGGCAGGTAAGTTGGAGGGCTCGGGGACGTAGGTGCACCTCGGGTTCCTTTCTCCAGGGCGCAGGGCGTCTGGATGCAGGGGTGTCTTTTGAGGTCGGATTTCACCTTACCGGGCCACTCGCGGTTGGGGGTTCTCCGTGCAGAGGCTGCAGGCGACGTCGGGGAGTCCTGGAGGGGTCAACCCACGGTGGACTCGGACTCTGGAGAGCTGGGGGACCTCGCTGGGACCGGTGGGCCACTTGAACTCGGGCTGTAGGCGACGGGTGCAGTGGTGGTTCCAGGCGTCGGGTTTCTTTCTCCTCAGCAGGCTCGGAGTCTTTGTTTGGTGTTTCTTTTGAACAGAGCTGCTGTTCACAGGAGATCCGGTCTTTGTTGAAGGCAGTCAGTCCTCCCTGGGGTTCTGGAGGTCGCTGGCTGCAGGACAAGACTATTTTTGGCGCAGGATCTCTGGAAACTGCAGACGGGCCGGTAGGGCTGGGGCCAAGTCAGTTGTTCTCTGCAGTCTCCTCTGCTGGGCGTCTTCTTTCGTCCTTTTTCTTCTTAGGTTGCGGGAATCTAAGGAAGGAAGGTTCAGGGTGCCCCTAAATACTAGATTTAGGGGCGTTACAGGTAGGTAAAGGGCAGGGACCAATGGGTCCCTGCCCTGGGGTGGGTACACCCCTATCCTGCCACTCTCCTGTGGGAGGGGGCAGGAGCCTAGTCCTGATTGGGCAGGGCTCCCCATCTTCAAGATGGCGAGAGCCCGGAGATGTGCTTCACCTCGCCTCCCCCACCTGAGGGGTGGGGTTGGCAGAGGGTGGCACACCCCTTTCCTCCCTTGGTGTTTCCCTCCAGTCTTCCCACCAGGATGGGGGAGGAACCGGTGGGGACCAGTTGCTGAGTACAGCAAGTGGTCTGGGAAGCTCACAAGGCGGAATGCCTTTGAAGCTTCCCCCTGCCCATCCTGGGGGAGGGGGCCTAGCACCTCACCCAGGACGTGCATTGTTGCAGGCCCGGGAGAGCGGATGGCTCTCTACCCAGGGGTCCAGCAACATGTCTGCTGTGTGGCAGCCTAGGCAGCCCCTCAGACAAGACGTGGATTGTAGGTTAGGTTCAGGGGGTAACTCTAAGTTGCCCTCTGACGTGCATTTTACAGTAAATCCCACACTGGCATCAGTGTGGGTTTACTGTGCTGAGGAGTTTGATACCAAACTTCTCAGTCTTCAGTGCAGCCATCATGGTGCTGTGGAGTACGTGCTGACGACCTCCCAGCACCATATACTCGGAATGGCAGCCCTGCACTTACAGTGCCCAGGAATGGGCCTGGGTACTGTAGGGGCACAGGGCTCATGCACCTGTGCCCTCACCACTGGCATAGGGCACCCAGCTAGAGGGGTGACTGAGGTATGCCAGGGCAGTGTGTTTGTGGGCATGGCACACAGGGATGTGTGCCATGTCGACTCTCTGTTTTGTTCTGCACCAAGACACTCAGCCTGCAAGGGCAGTGTGTGTGTGTCAGGGTACAGGGCCTCTAAGGGTGGCACAATAAGTGCTGCAGCCCTTAGGGGTCTTCTCTGGTCACAGTGCCCTGGGTACCTAGGGTACCATTTACCAGGGGCTTACCTGTGGCCAGAGATGCCAATTGGGTTTAGGCTGAGTACAGTTTTTAGGGAAGGAACACAGGCCCTGGGTACCTGATTGGCAGGGATCCAGGGCACACCAAGGAAAAGTGCATCAGTTATCAGGCAAAAAGTGGGGGGGTTACTGCAACAGAAACCCACTTTCCTACACATGGTCACTTACATCCGTCCACCCTAACGTCACAACGAGTTCTTAGAAACCAGACCCTTAAGCTCTTGGGAGTTCAAAAGACACACAATTGATGGACGGAATGCAGAACAAATCAAAACATTCACCCCCAGTCAAGAGATCTGGGTTAAATCCATCATTCTTTTGCTCACCATGCCACCCCAGTTTAGACCTGGCCATTTGCAAATCAGTCTTGACCCTGTGCCTCATGGGAACAGTCCAGCCCGAACTGCTAAGCCAGGTCCTCCCTGGACCGGAAACAAGCCTCCTAGGACCGGTTTCAGGGTTTCACCCCTCTTCAGCCAGGATAGCTTGAATCCAGTGGCACAGTGAGCCCGGGACCCACGTCCGGGCATACCCGGCGCACTTAGGGCGAGGAAGCAAAAGACACACAATTGATGGACGGAATGCAGAACAAATCAAAACATTCACGCCCAGTCAAGAGATCTGGGTTAAATCCATCATTCTTTTGCTCACCATGCCACCCCAGTTTAGACCTGGCCATATGCAAATCAGTCTTGACCCTGTGCCTCATGGGAACAGTCCAGCCCTAGCACAGGAATATTGATTTCTCCAAGAACTCATTTATTATGCATGAACCGCTATACCTTAAGGGTTAATTCCTGACGTCTTCCTCTGCCCGACTTTACGTCAATGCTAACATTCCAAGGCACCTACCAGGTATACATATACCTTCCCTTGCCCAAGCAAGTAGGAGGAGACCTCAACTTTAGAGGAGCCCGAGTCCCGGCCTGACGCACTGACAAGAGACTCTGTCATCCCCGCTCGCAGAGAATCCAGCTCCCAGTGTTCTGACTCCCTTCGCGGGGTGTTAGAGTTCGAGACCCGGAAGGAGATTCCCACCTCTCTCATTCTCAAGGTATGGAGCTGACTAGAACCTAGAGGGACTCTTGGCATACTAGACTTGGCATACTAGACCATAGCATACCATACTCTAGAATACTTCACCTACTTCTTACCTTGCACTACACTTAGGTTAGGTACACTGGGGTAGGACTAGTTAGAGAAGCATCTTATGAGTACTCGCATTTTTAGCTTATGTTATTTATATATATGAATATATGTGTCATAGCTAAAAGATAATGCTAGCGCAGTATTATTTCTTTCTACTGCTTACGCTGTACATTATATATCTCGCATACTGTCTTGTGATCATAACAGCTCATATCTCTTACACGAGAAACAAGACTGTTCAATAAATCCTTTTATTGAAACGCCTGTCTATTCTTTCTGTGTAACTCTGAAGAAACTAAGCATGCACGATTAGCTGAGTGAAACTGTTATCTATTGTTTCCACGATTCTGAGAGTGTTCCGATTCTAAAGGGAAACAAAGTTGTCATGTTTATGCAGTTGCCAGAAACTACTCCCTTCTTGTTTACAAGGAGTTTCTAGTGGCCTCTGAGTTAGCTGGCACAAAGTAATTAAGTTTAATATACTCGATAGGGACATACTGACCTCAGTCCTATGTCGAATCTATAGGGTATATTATTCCAATGCGCAGAGCCTATTAGGGAAATAGGAACTACACTACCACCCACTGGTGGGCAGACCAAGGTGTTGGCGAGTGTAGCGCTTGGGGAGGAGGGGTGCCCGAAGGAGGGAGGGGATTCCGCAGAAATGACCCTCGTCTCACTAGGGGACAGTGAGATGGTCCCAGGAAACCAGGTACCCCCGAACACAAAGAAATCTAGCACCTGGGTGACCATCAATGGGAAAAGGGCAGAGGCTCTCAGAGATACTGGAGCCAGTGTGACCTCAGTCCGGTGTCACCTGGTCTCTGACGAGTAAGCAGTCCCAGGGGCATTCCACCAAGTAGTTGCTGTAGACAACTCAGAGGGCCAGTGTATGGTGGCGCAGGTTCCCTTTGAGTGGGGGGGGTCTCAGGTCCCTTGAGGGTGGTTGTGAGCCCTACCATGCCTGTAGATTGTCTGCTAGGTAACGACCTGGAGCAGTCCTTGTTGAAGGATGTTGAGCTCAGGTCTCACTTGGAGATGCTTGGGTTGCCAGAGTGGGCATGCGTGTCTACTCGGTCAATGGCGGCCAGAAAGGGTGATCAGAAGGACCTGGAGCCTGAAACAGTGGCCCAGGTCCCTGCCAAGAGAAAGGGCAGGGGGTGCGGGAAACCAGCCTCTGAAGTTCCCACAGACCTGGAGGAGGCTGACCTTGAGGGGGACGCCCCAGGTGCCTACAGGGGAACAGGTAGCTAAACTGGGGGACATCTCTGAGCTGATCCATTGGCAGCAAGACGAGGGTCCCACCAGGGAGGATTTCTGCAGGGAGCTGAAAGAGTGCCCTTCTCTGGAGTGTCTGCGGCGGCAGGCTGCAGACCAGGCAGCTGGTGATCGGTCCGGATCACATTGGATCTACTAGGAGAATGGTCTCCTGTATAGTGAGCCTGAGGTCGCTGAGCCTGGGTCAGCCCGTGTGCTGGTGGTACCCCAGTGCTTCAGGACCTTCCTACTGGGTCTGGCTCATGACGTGCCTTTGGCAGGACATTTGGGGCGGGACAAGACCTTTGACAGGCTTGTTACCCACTTCTTCTGGCCCCAAATTCAAAGGCAGATGGATGGACACTGCAGGTCTTGCCAAACTTGCCAGGCAAGTGGTAAGAGTGGGAGGAAGGTCAAAGCTCCTCTCCAACCTGTTCCAGTTGTTTCAACACCCTTTGAAAGGGTGGGGATGGACGTTGGGGGGCCACTGGATCCCAAGACAGCCATGGGCAACAGGTACATCCTGGTCTTGGTGGACCATGCCACCCGGTACCCGGAGGCAATCCCTCACAGGACAACAACGGCGCCAGTGGTGGGCCGGGCATTAATGGGGATCTTTTCCCACGTGGGTTTCCCCAGAGAGGTGGTTTCTGACAGTGGGACCAATTTCATATCCAAGTATATGACATCCCTGTCAAGGGAGTGTGGTGTAACCTACAAGTTCACCACTACTTACCACCCACAAGGAGAGATTCAACCAGAACTTGAAGGGCATGATTATGGGTCTATCAGAAGCCATGAGGCGTAAGTGGGACGTCCTCTTGCCATGCCTTCTCTTTGCGTACAGGGAGGTGCCAGAGAAATCTCTTGGGTTCAGTCCCTTTAAGCCTCTGTATGGTCACCCTGTAAGAGGACTTCTGAGTTTGGTGAAGGAAGGCTGGGAGGCATCTCCCAGGAAAACTCCCCAGGATGTGTATAATTACATGCTGGCCTTCAGAAACCAAACTGCCCGCTTCAGGAAGCTCGCTCATGCAAACCTGGAAGCAAGCCAGGAAGAAAAGAAGAAGTGGTATGACCAGAATGCCACTCTGGTCGAATTTCAACCTGGGCAAAAAGTGTGGGTCATAGACCCAGTGGAACCTTGTGCCTTGCAGGACAAGTGGACTGTGCCATTTGTGGTGGTGGAGCGCAAAAGTGATCTCACCTACCTGGTGAATTTGCAGACTCCAAGGAAAAACCTTTGAGGGTCCTCCACGTGAACCGCCTCAAGCACCACTTCGAGCCGTCCAAACTGAGCATGCTCTTGGCGACAGATGATGGGGTGGAAGAGGAGAGTGATCCTCTCCCTGACCTCCTGTCCACCAAGGAGCACGATGGGTCAGTGGAAGGTGTGATCCTCTCCCCTACACTGACCCCAGAGCAGCAGAGCGACTGTCACCAGTTGTTGGGACAGTTTGCCCCACTGTTCTCTCTGACCCCAGGTGTTACACACTGGTGTACCCACAACATGGACATGGTGACAGCCCTCCTGTAAAACACAAGATTTACAGGTTGACTGACCGGGTCAGGGCCATCATCAAAGAGGAGGTCTCTAAGATGTTGGCGTTAGGGGTGATCGAGCCCTCCAACAGTCCTTTGGCCAGCCCAGTGGTCTTGGTCCCAAAGGCTGCTGCACCCGGTGTCACTCCAGAACTGTGGTTTTGTGTGGACTACCGTGGGCTCAACGCCATCACCAGGACTGACGTGCACCCCATCCCTAGAGCTGATGAGCTCATTGAACGGTTGGGAGCTGCCAGGTTCCTCAGCATGTTTGATTTAACGTCTGGGTACTGGCAGATTGCCTTAACCGATGGGGCCAAGGAGAGGTCAGCATTTTCAACCCTGCAAGGACATTACCAGTTCCGGGTGATGCCCTTTGGGTTGAAGAATGCCCCTGCCACCTTTCAAAGGTTGGTCAACCAGGTGTTGGCTGTACTGGAGGATTTCAGTGCCGCATACCTGGATGACATTGCAGTGTTCAGTTTCAGCTGGGAAGAACACTTGCAGCACCTCGGTGAAGTGTTGAGGGCTCTGCAGCGGGCAGGCCTCACGATCAAGGCCAGCAAGTGCCAGATCGGGCAGGGTTCTGTGGTGTACATGGGACAACAGGTAGGAAGCGGCCAGGTGGCGCCCCTACAGCCCAAGATTGACAGCATTCTGGCTTGAGAGCCCCCTAAGATCCAGACAGAGGTGAAAGCCTTTTTAGGTCTCACCGGTTACTACAGGAGGTTTGTTAAGGGCTATGGCAACATTGTTGGCACCTTAACAGAGCTGACTTCCAGGAAGCAGCCCAAGAAGGTGATCTGGACTGAGTCCTGCCAGAAGGGTTTTGATGCCCTGAAGGCCGCCATGTGCACGGCGCCCGTGCTCAAGGCACCCGACTTCTCCAAGGAATTCGTTGTGCAGACCGACACTTCAGAGCATGGTGTGGGAGCGGTGCTCTCACAACTGAACAAAGAGGGCCTAGACCAGCGTGTAGGCTTCCTTAGCAGGTGATTACTCCCCAGGAAACAGAGGTGGAGTGCCATAGAAAGGGAAGCTTTTGCTGTGGTCTGGGCACTGAAGAGGCTGAGGCCCTACCTGTTTTGGACTCACTTCCGGGTTCAGACGGACCACAGGCCCCTCAGATGGTTGATGCATATGAGGGGTGAGAATCCAGAACTGTTGAGGTGGTCCATCTCCCTACAGGGAATGGACATTACAGTGGAATACCGCCCTGGCACAGAACACACCAACGCAGATGGTCTGTCCAGGTTCTTCTGCCTTAGTGAAGAGAACTCCCAGGTGGTTGGGTAGTTCTCCCTACTTTCAGCTGGAGGGGACATGTGTTAGACTTGGCATCTTTTGGCGTGTTTCCCCTGACTTTTTGCTTTCTGACCGCCCGGTTTTGACTCTGTTTTTGCTGGTTTAGTGTCTCTGCGCACTTTCTCACTGCTGATCAGTGTTAAAGTGCAAGTCCTCCTGTTGTAAATTGTTATTATGGATTGATGTTGCCATGATTGCCATGTTTGATTTACTTGTCAGTCCCTAGTAAAGTACACTGAGTGTGCCAGGGCCTGTAAATCAAATGCTGCTAGTGGGCTGCAGCACTGGATTGTGCCACCCACACAAGCAGCATGTAAATGTAACTCTGGCCTGCCATTGCAGAGCATGTGTGCAGTCTGGGACTGCCATGTGGACTTTGCAAGTGTACCCACTTGCCAGGCCCTAACCTTCCCTTTTCTTACATGTCAGTCACTCCTAAGGTAGGCCCAAGGTACCCCTGTCGGCAGGGTGCAGTGTATGTGAAAGGTAGGACATGCCCTGGTGTGTGTGGCATGTCCTGATAGTGAATTACTGCCAACTTTGTTTTTCACTATTGCAAGGCTACCTGTTCCCATAGGACAGAATGGGGAGTTTGTTTATAACATCTTATAAACATAACTGGCCCTGGGAACAAGGTAGAAAAAAATAAAGTTTAGTATGCCTGAACTCAGAATCTAAAGATGCATCTTTTAGTGAAGGTGATTTTTACATTCTGTGTTTGAAAATACCACTTTTAGAAAGTAGGTATTTTCTTGCTCAGCCATCCAGTAGGCCTCTGCTTGGTTTGTGGATTGACTGTCTGGGTTTTGGAGGGGGAGGAGATTTTCTTTCACCTGAATGGGCCTGGTCTGCCTCTGACAATGCTGTCTCTACCTCCTGCCAGGAAGCTACACCAGAGAGGACAGAAGTGGTTCTGACTGGGCACAGACACTCTCTGCCTGAGAGGACAAAGGATTTGGGGCTATAAAAACTGGGGCCCAAACCCCTGAATTTTAGAACTCTTTTGGACCAAGAAGACTGCCAAGAAGAAGAGCTGGAGAAGCTGTTAGGAGGAACTACCACTTTGCTGAGTGCTTTGCTGTGTTGGCCTGCTGTGGCTGCTTCTGTCTTGGGCAGTAAAAGGACTGGACTGAACTTTCTACAACTTCTTTCTTTGGGTATCTCCAAGGGCTTGAGGTAGAGCTTGCCCCCTGTTCAAGAAGTCTCAGGAACAGCAAAGACTTCAAGTTCTTCTGCCCTCAGCACTGGGGACTGTGTGTTTTGTGCGTCAACAGAAGAAAAGCAACCTGACGTCATCTACGAGACCGCTGCCGACTCCGTGTCCTGAAGGCACCGCAGAAGGCACCGCCGCAACGCCGCACCGCGACCCTGGTCTCACCGACGACACCATCTGATGCCGCCACCCTGCCGCTGCTCGTACCGCGACCTGTGAGTACCGCACTTCGCACCACCCTGCTTCACGATGCCGCTTTGGTATCCCCGACGACCCGCTTCATGCCAAAATCAACACCTCTGCTTGTACCATGGTTCGAGGGCAACGCTCATAAAGTTACACAATGCACCGCCCTCATCCCGCACCGCAGCCTTGGCCTACCGACGCCGGCGCCATCGACTCCAGTTTGTCAGCCGACGACAGCGATTCAGCCACGGCGCCGCTGATGCTTGCACCGTGACCTGCCAGCACCGCGACGAGGACCGCATCACTTCGCACCGCAACCCTGGTCTCACCGACGATGCCACCTGATGCCGCCACCGAGCCGCTGCTCGCACCGCGACCTGAGGGCACCACACGCCGCACTGCTGCACTTCGCACCGCTGCACCCAACACCTGCCGATGCCAGCGCTCCTGACTTCAACCGCAAGGAGTTCGATCTGCAAAGGATGTGACTACGAGGGCCGGACGACTCCTGCACCGACCTCCGGAACAGACGCCTGTGGACGCCGTGCTTGAGGAAGCTCAACGAGAGGTCGCAGACGCCCTGCATTTCTAAAGGTACTGTTTTGCGGGTCTCCCTGACACCGTAGCTGGCCCGCGACGCCACGGACGGCCAGAACTGTTTGGATTTGTTTGTTCACAACGCCGTGATAGCCCCAGACAGAGCTATTGACTTCAAGGAATTTTATTGCAAGGTTATTTTGATAACTGAAGATTTCTAAAGTACTGTATTGTGGATTTTTATCGTTTTTGGTCTTGTCATAAGTATATAAAAATATTGGATATTTTTCTAAACTGGTGTGGTGTCCTTTTGTAGTACTTACACTGTGTTACTGTTGGTTATGTGCAAATGCTTTACACACCGCCTCTAAGATAAGCCTGACTGCTCGTGCCAAGCTACCAAGGGGGTGAGCAGGGGTTATTTTAGGAGTGTAACTCCCTTATCCTGACTAGGAAGAAGGGCCCCTATTTGGACAAAGGTACCTACCTCTGCCAACTAGAGACCCCCATTTCTAACAAATAATAATACAAGTGTTTGTGAAAAAAGAACTCTGGTCTGGTCTCTCGTCTGAAAAATGGGAAATGAAGTCATTGCTGTGTGTATTTTTAGTTTCCATGATTTATTTTACTATGAACTGCAGCAGGACTGGGATTGCGTGGAAAATGTAAATCTGCTTTTTTCCACAAATGGGAAAAAGCCTCCTTTCTCCTCTGGCCCCTCGTTGCATGTTATTTTCCTTTGAAGCTACTTTTTGGTGGGCGTTTCAGCTCTGGTGAAATTCTTTCCAACTTCATGCAATGTAATTCTCATAAAGTGTACTGCATTGTATTTCTATTTCTATAGTGCTTAATGCCCCTAAAAAAGGCGCCGAAATAGGATCTGTGGGAATCTTGATATAATATTGTCTAAAAGAAGTTTGTGGATACAGTGATTGGAAGGAAAGAATCTTGATGCAAACGTTACTTAAATCCACGGTGCGTGAATTGCAATATTTTGTGGAAATACTGCCATGTGAGCTGGGCGTTTGGCCCAATTTCCAATAAATAAATCTGTTTTTGCTTGCCTATTTCTGTTATTGTTTGTTAATTGACTTAATGAATTTGTGGGCATTCTAGACTCATTTGAGTTAAGCCCTGTCCTTATTTACATAGGCCACAACCCTTGTAAAGGATTCTTGATAATGCTTCTTTGGGCACACCCCTTTTAGAGACCCCCCCACTTTTTTTAGTCCACTGAAAGCCCTTTCCATGAGTAAACTAGGAATAGACACTGGACCAGGGTTTATAGGCAAGCAGACGTGGCAAAGAACCATGGCTCTGAACTGGCAGATCAGTGTGGGTGGCTTAGAGCCATGCACACCTTACAATGACACTTCTCAGTCCAGAGCACTTAGAACAGAAGAACAATGAACGCCCATCAGGGTCAGATCAAGTGTCCCTGGAGCCTTCACCTCAGAGAAGCCTGCCTTAGTTAATGTCCTTTTTTATTCTAAACATTCCAGCCCCAAGTCCTCACCCTCACTTTTTCTTCCCTCACCCTATATCATGCTTGCGTCAATGGAATGTTTTAGCTTAATTTGTATATTCCAGTGCATCAAAACCAAAACGACAGAAATCCAATATGTAGAAGTTGTGATATGAATTTTTAAAGATTCAATGCAAAAATAGTACTTAAAGCAAGTAGAGTTAATAGGACACGTTGGACCGGGACAAAGTCAAGAGTTCAGGCCGACCGTGATTGAGTGTGGGGTGGATACAGGACCCACGTGGGCCAACAGAGCAAAAGTACATTGATGCTGATCTCGATAGCAAGGTGCGTCGCTAAATTCCATGCTGCTGAGGTATTCCACCAAATTTCTCCACGCAACTACGGTGATGCTTCGGTTCCCCGAACGAAGAGTTGGTTCCAAAGTGTGGTGTTTCTGAATACGATGCACCGGGTTTCTCCACGCTGTAGAGGCAATGAGTCAATCTTCACTCAGTGGCAATGATGCATCGGTTCCGAAGCAGTGATTCCGAGGGCGATACAGTGGTTCTGAGTATGATGAGGTAGTCTGAATCCCGCAACAGCAACGATGATTTGATTCTGGTCTTGCAACAGAGAATGCGTTGGTTTACTGAAGCAAACCCCCAGATCTGCTTCCAAAGATCCAGGACTGGGGTGGCACCACTTGTCACGACAGGCTCACAAGCAGATGAGTCCAAGAGTCGGAACAGGAGGGTTCTAAGTCTTTTGTGTCCCTGAGACTTAGCCAACAGGAGCCAAGTCAGCAAGCCCTTGTATTCACTCAGGGTTCAAGTGATGCAGGTCCAATCAATCTCACACAGAGCAGCAGGCAGCAGGGCAGTTCAGCAAGGCAGGAACACAGCAAAGTAGCTGTAGAGCAGAGTGGCACTTCTTTTAGCAGCACAGCAGATCTTCTCCCTAGCAGAGTAGTCACAGGTCCAGAAGTGCACAGAGGTTACCCCTTCCTGCCCTGGCTCCAGACACACTACAGGGGGGTGATCAACCCTTTGTGTGGGGACAGGACACAACCCTTTCAGGTGTGTAAGCTCCTCTCTCCTATCTTGCTCAGGATGGCCCATCTGCATGCAGATGATCAGCCAGGCACACCCACCCTTCCTTTGTGTGTGACTGTCTAGAGAGAATGCAGGAAGCCAGTCACCCACCCCAGACATATATTCCAGAGACAGGCAGAAGGCACCAAATGGCTAAAGAGGGAAAATGCCAACTTTCTAAAAATATCCTTTTCAGAACTGCAATTTAAAAACCAGCTTCACCATCATTTGTGTTTTTAATTTGTGAGTTCAGAGACACCACCTTTGGGTTTTTCATCTCTGACCAATTAGGAAATTACACTTATAAAATGTAATGAAGCTATCCCAATGTTATCATATGGGAGAGATAGGCCTTGCAGTAGTGAAAAATGAATGTAAGTGTATTTCACTAACAGGACATGTAAAACTTAAAAGTGAATGTCCTACTTTTTAAATACAATTCACCCTGCCCATGGGTTGTCCAGGGCCTACCTTAGGGGTGACCTATATGTAATAGCAAGCATTTGCAATGCAATCGGTCTCACATTTTTGAAAGTTAAAGCTATTGGTGTTGTAAATGACAATGTGTTTTACTTTTGTTTTTCTGTTTGCATTGGAGTTATCATATTGGCATAGTGCTATTGCCATTTGAATGACCTTGTGGTGCTGGAGAACCAGAAAATGGGAAATATGGGAGGGGAGTTGGAAAATAAATCCCACAAATGGCAACAGTAATTAAAAAATAGGGAAGGAGTTGCTGTAAAGGGTCGGGAATAATGCATGACAGGAGAGAGCGTGATACCAGAGCAGGATATGTGCGTGAGAGACAG
>CAWUFW010026779.1:0-30888 GCA_963921515.1 Calotriton arnoldi
GTATAGGTTTGTTTTTTGATTAAAACCCAAAATTAGTAACATGATTCAGCAACATTTAATTCGTTGGCAGAGTAAGACAGTTGATGAGATTCTGAGATATGCTAAGTATTGTAGTGATGATATTGAGTCAAGGCATAAAAAGCTGAAAGAGAACAGAAAGATGGAAACAATGGTTTACAATCAGATTTTCAGATGAAAAGACAAAATCAAAATGGTCAGGTACCAAATGGAGGTAGAGGTAGAGGTAAGATGAGTTGGTAAGATTTGAAAAAGAAATTTCCTTGTCATGCGTTTGGAAAGTTTGGAAATTGGAGGAATGAGTGTAGATCTTTACTGAAAAATAATGGAATGAATCAAAATTTCAATCCGCAGATGCAGAATGAAGTGGTTGTGAATCAACAACAACAACAACAGCAGCAGGTAGTTACACCACAGACACAACAAGTACAGGTGCCTCAAGCTCTTGCCAAATAATGTGAATGCTCAAGTACAGAGATACAGTGTGAATTCTGGATTTCACGCAGGTGAACAAGTTGGTAAGAATCAAAATGTAAAAGTGGTTTCACAGTATTTATTGCAATGTTCAGAGAGTGACTCAGACTCATCTCAATGACGGTGCCTGAGGGGGGAGTAAGAGTGCGTGCTTGGCGCATCTCTAGAGGTAAATCAATCAGGTCCTTTTGTTGATGGAAAAGTGGAAGGTAATGATATTACATTCCTTGTGGACACTGGTGCTACCGGTTCTACTGTGAGAGCAGCAGGAATTCCAAACCTACCCCTCTCGGGAGAAACTATCCAAGTTGTCGGAGTTTCAAATAAACATATTAAGACTCCAATAACAAGACCAATAGAAGTTCATATTGGAAGATTCAGAGACATGCATCGGTTTGTGGTATGTGATACAAGTCCGGTGAACGTTTTAGGTAGGGAATTGCTTTGTAAAATGAATTGCACCATCTATTGTACGCCAGATGGTATTGCTTTTCAAACACCAGATGAGGATGTTGCTTTTAAAATGATGTTAGCGAAGCAAGGGACAGAAGTGAATGATTTATATTCATTGCTACCAGAAGAAGATTTACCTGCAGAGTTGAGAAATGCAGTAAGACCTGATGTATGGGATTTTACAGGAAAAGACATTGGTTTGATGAAGGATGTGGATCCTATTCAGGTTACAGTTAAACCAGGTGCAATATATCCTAACACACCTCAGTACAAGAAGAGTCCTGAAATAACAGCAGGAGTAATTCCTGTAATTGATCAAATGATGGAGCAAGGTATTCTAAAAGAAATACTAAGTAGTCCTTGTAACTCACCTATTATGGGGATTAAGAAACCAAGTGGAAAATATAGAATAGTTCAGGATTTGAAAAAAATAAATAAGATCGTAGTACCTTGCTGTCCAATAGTGCCAAATCCAGCCGTGATTCTTTATCAAATTCCTTGTGATGCAGAATGGTACACAGTAATTGATCTGTGTCAAGCATTTTTCTCGATACCTTTGCATTCGGATAGCCAATCTCGTTTTGCTTTCAAGTTCGGAAACCGTGTTTTGGCATGGTGCGCAGTTCCTCAAGGGTATACAGAGAGTCCTTCAATGTTTAATCAGATTTTGAAAAAATGTCTGGAGTCATTGATCATGCCAGAAAATTCAGTGTTACTTCAGTACATTGATGACCTACTGGTGGCTTCAAAAACACGAGAAGCCTGTGTGACAGAAACAATTGCCTTACTGAATCATTTGGCAGAAGGTGGGCATAAAGTGTCACCAGCAAAATATCAGTTTTGTCAAAAAGAGGTCCAGTATTTGGGACATAAATTGAGAAAGGAGTTAGAAAAGTAACACAAGACCGAATCAATGTGAATTTGCGGATGGGTCCTCCTAAGACCCAAAAAGAAGTTCTAATGTTTTTGGGAATGGTTGGATACTGTAGACAATGGATCAGTGGGTTTTCACTGATTGCAAAACCTTTACAGAGGTTGACTCATAAAGATGTGGTTGATCCAATTGAATTGGGTGAAGAGTGTATGAAAGCTTTTATTGAATTGCGAGATAGTCTTTGTCGAGCACCTGCTTTGGGAATGCCAGATTACACAAAAGATTTTGCATTATTCTGTTGTGAGAGAGATGGTTGTGCACTTTCAGTCCTAACACAAAGACATGGAATGGCACGTCGTCCAGTGGCATATTTTTGGGCTACTTTGGATTCAGTGGCTGCCGCATTACCAGGTTGTTTAAAATCAGAGGCTGCTACTTGTGTGAGTCCAGTGGCGTAGGTAGGCCTCAGGCTGCCCGTGGCGGCCTCTGCGTTTGCCGCCCTCGCGGCGAGGGGGGGTGCGGCCGAATGTTTGCGGCCGCGGCCGATTCTTGCCTTGCGACGGCCGCAGGTTTGCAGGTTAGAGCGGGGGGAGGGGGGCCGGCTGCTGCCCAAAAACTCGTGCCGCCTGGGGCGGTCCGCCCCCACCGCCCCCCCTAGCTACGCCAGTGTGTGAGTCTAGAACAGAGTGAAACAATTGTTATGGGACATCAAGTGAAAGTATATGTGCCACATTCTGTTGAGATCCTATTAACAAGGACTCGGACTCAGCATATGACGTATAGTCGGCTGACTAGGTATGAAAGAGTGATTCTGGGTGCTGAAAATGTGACAGTGACAAGATGTACATCATTGAACCCTGCAACCTTGTTGCCAAGTTCAAGTTGTGAAGAAGTGAAAGATGAAGCAGACCATGATTGTTTGGATGTGACAGAATTGTGCACGAAACCAAGACCTGACATAAAGGATACACCACTAGAAGTGTCAGATAGTGTGATGTTCGTGGATGGATCTTGTCTGAGAGATGAAAAAGGTGCATTGAGTGCTGCCTATGCAGTGTGTACAGTGTCTATGGTTCTTGAAGCATCCTGTCTAAAGGGATAGCTTCTGCTCAAATTTCTGAACTGATTGCTTTAACTAGAGCATGTATAATTGGCAAAAATCTGAGAGTAACCATATTCACTGATAGTCAATATGGTTTTGGGGTGATGCATGATTTTGGTCAGTTGTGGATGCAAAGAGGTTTTCTGACCTCTTCAGTATCCCCGTTCCGGAACAGTAAAAATGTAAAGGATCTATTGAATGCATTACAAATGCCCAAAAACATTGCTGTGGTAAAATGTTCAGCACATAAGTCATAAAATGATTATGTGACGAATGGAAACAGATACACAGACCAAGTGGCTCGTTTCTGTGCACAAAATTCAATTTCAATCAACAGAGGGATGGAGAAAAAACGTACAAATTGCCACTTGATGTTTTCTTCTTAAGAAACATGGGAAGAAATTAGGCAGCTTCAGGAAGAAGCAAATGAGGAAGAAAAAGACATTTGGATAAAATCAGGTTGTAAAAAGAGAACAGAAGATGAAGTATGGGTGTATGTTGATGGAAGACCAGTAATGCCAGATAGTTTACTGTCTCAGATGGCAAGGATGTACCATGGAATTGCACATGTTGGAAGAGATGCTATAATCAGGCTCTTCAAGCAGTCATGGTATAACCCAAAGTTTAGGGTCATTGGAGAGAGTCTTTGCCAGAGGTGTATAGTGTGCCAGCAGCAAAATCCAGGTAGAAAGACAGTTGTTAGTTGGGGTCGAATTGGAAAAGCATCAGGACCATTTACCCGACTACAGTTAGACTTTATAGAACTTCCTCCTTGTAATGGACTGAAATATGTGTTGGTGGACGTTTGTTGGTTTCTCGCCTAGTAGAAGCTTATCCAACAAGAAGAAATGACAGTCTAACTGTTGCTAAATTGCTTTTAAGAGATATAATTCCAAGATTTGGATTTCCAGTCTCTTTAGAAACAGATAGAGGAACTCATTTTAATAATGAAATAATTTGGATGATTTGCGCAGCATTACAAATTGAGCAAAAGCTGCATTCTGCCTATTGACCAGAAGCATCTGGAGTGGTCGAACAAATTAATGGCACTATTAAATCCAGACTGTCAAAAGTATGTGCGTCTTTAACACTGAAATGGCCAGATGCTTTACCCCTGGTATTGATGAGTCTTAGAAGCATTTCTGATAAAAGGACTGGATTGAGTCCTCATGAAATTTTGATGGGGAGAGCCATGAGATAAGCAATTGTACCAGCAAACAAACTGATGAATATTACTGATGATCTAGTGCTTGATTATTGCAAAGGATTGGCTGATCTGGTGCATTCTGTGTCTCATCAGGTTGGAGAAATTGCAACCACAACACAGCCGGATCAAGCACATGATTTGATTCCAGGAGAGTGGGTTCTGGTCAAGAAACACGTGAGGAAGTCATGTTTAGAACCCAGGTGGAATGGACCATACCAGATTATATTGGTAACAACGACAGCAGGAAAGTGTAGTGGCTTGCCAAACTGGATTCATGTAAGTCATACAAGTCCACTTGAAAGACAAGAAGAAGAGCAGCAACTGGTAAAGCAAAGAAAAGAACCAGAAGCTGAAGCTGAAGAACATGAAGCTATAGAATCTAGTGTTACAGATTCTGAAAAGGCTGAACAAGAGGAAGAACCAAGTACAAGTCGAATAAAGTGGGCACCAGCTACTTGGTCTCAAGAGACTGCTGTTGAGAAAGAAGAAGGGAAAGTGACTGATGAAAATCAAGAGCAAGTACAACAAAGAAAATAACTGAATAAAAGAACTTGCGAATTTGATAACGAAGGTGAAGAAGCAGTTCAAGTTAGGAAAGCAAGAAAAGGTGATGTGGGGCCAAAAGGAGTGAAAAGACTGAAATACACTCTAGAAAAGAATAGGCCAGATCATATAAATGAAATATTAAGTCAAACTGGACAAAGTGATTCAGAAGAAGAATTGGTACGAAAAACTAAAAGAATAAGAATCCTGAGTAAGAAATACACAGCTCCAGATTGGACATGTGTGGTGTTGGAAGAGATTAAGAACACAAATCAAAAAGAAGAAGAAGCTGGTACTGATCAAAGTGATCAAAGCAAACTGAAACCACCTTAAAAGAGAACTGTAAAAAAAAGGTGCAATAATTTCAAAGAAGAATATTCTGAAAATTCCAAAAGATTTGAAGAAGAAGAAGATATAAAAAAAAAAGAAAAAGAGGAGGTAAAGAAGAGAGGCATAAAGTGTAAGGATACACTACTCTAGATGGTTTTTTGGATACGTTTTTTCAAAATTTTTAAAGATTTTCAAGTTTTTCTAAGATTTTTAATTTTTCTTTTTATATAGTGTCTAAAATGGCAAAGGTAACAGAGACTGGATATCTAAATCATAGTTTTAAATGTAGATGTATTAATGTTTGCTTATGTAGTGTCTTACTACTAACATTGGTATGGTTAACACTGATTGTTATTGTCCCGGTTCTAATGGTGACTAATCACAAAAATAATACTAATAATGCGGGAAGTGAGAGAATTGATTCTAATACTAAAGAATATTTAAATACTAATATAGAAAAGATAGAAGATGATAGTATTTATCATCATGATAAATCAATTAATGATTTTTCGTTAAATGTTTTTACTAAATTGTTATATGAATACGTTAACACAATGAATGCGAGAGATTGTTATGTGTGCATGCAATTACCATTGTCTGTCTCAGAAGGGGTGACTTATCATCACCTACCTTTAACCTATGGTGTGTCTTGCAGCGTCTTAACCAGTCTGTTCTATGAGAGGGAAGGATTAGAGTATTATTACTCTAATTTAGATTTAATATTTTCTGAAATTCCTATTAGAAGAGATTTAAAAATTGTTTATGGTCCTGTTTATACAACCTACATGGGAGATTTTTTCATTAGTAACAAACCGATAGATACAATAGATGCACATAGAAATAACCTAACTTGTAAACTACGACATGAAGAAATAGAATTTATGAATATGGTAGAAGATAGAAGACGAGATGGCAAAAAGAAAGCTGCTGAGCAAAAGTCTCATGTACCTCAATGGGCTTTCAGAAAGGGTGATTATAAAAAGGGTGAGCTTACGCTGCCATGACTCTAGATTTTCAACATAGAGGAAAGCTTTTGTGTGTTTAGAGAAAAGACTGAACATAGTAGTTACTTCATTGGTTCTAGTGAATGTGAGCATACTTTCTTGATAAAAGGAATTTGGGGACTGAAAGGAGGAAGTGATCCTGTTTTTCGGGGAATTTATTATGTGTGTGTTAAGAATGCTTATTAAAAGTTACCTACAGGTTGGTATGGATGTTGTTATTTAGGCATAGTATTCCCAAAGATTTACCACGTAGATAAGAATAATAGAGTTAATGAAATAAAACAAGGACTAACGTGTAATAAGAGAGGAGCGAGTTATTCTGAGATATTTTTGGAGCACTGATACCTTCAGTTGGAGTTATTCTGAATTCATATAAAATTGTCCACAGTGGTTGATCGTTTATCAACAGATACTGCTGGTGGGTTCTTGATAATTGATACTGAAACGGTTGCAATTAGATCAATGGTTTTGCAAAATCGACTTGCCCTTGATATATTATTGGCAAAAGAGGGTGGAGTCTGTAGCATGTTGAAAATACAACAATGCTGTACTTATATCCCTGACAAAAATAAAAATCTTAAGGGGTATATTAAAAATATTACAGAACTTCATGAAGATTTGACTGAACTAAAGGTTGACGGTGCATGGGAGAAACTTGGTAAGAGTTTTTCCACAGTGGGAAATTGTTTTTCTACCTTATGGAGTAGTTTGTTAGGAAAAATATTAACACCTGTTACTTCAGTAGTTATAGTAATATTAATGATTATTATGATTTACAAATGTTGCAGATGCAAATGTAGAAAGAAAGAGACATTAGATCTTAAGAAAGAGAAAGAGAGAAGAGATAGAATTAGAGGATATGAGAGGAAATTATTATGAGATCATGAAAGACTTAGATGGAAGAATGATAAAACGAGAAAGAAGTACAGTAGTTTAAAATAAAGTGGCAACTTGTATGTGATGGGTATTTTGATGATGGCTCAAAAACGCCATCAAAGGGGGGATTGATGGAGCAGGGTTTTGAAAAAAAAATAAAACCTGCTCGGATTGAACCCTCAGTAACATTAATTAACAGTGTGCTGTGAAAAATATTATTAAAGAACGCTAAAATAAGGGGAAATGCGTTTGCGCATGCGTAAACGAATGCGTGTATTAATGCATGGAACTAGGCCGCAAAACTGCTTTGATAAGAAACTAATGCTGCTTTTGTGCACGTTAATAATATTTCGCTAGGAATAACATGGGTTGTGCATGGGTTAGTGCAATGCTGGGATGGTGTGCAATGAAAATACATTTCATGAAAATAATAATTGTTTGTGTTTGTTTTCTGTAGAAAAAGCAAACATGGGCCTACACTTCTGCATGTCAGTTTGAGGGTTAATATTTGACTGAAAATTATTAAATGTCCCAAAAGAGAGATTCCAATGAGAAGAGAGCGCAAAGGCATGAAAAATGCGACCTTCATAAAGTACTGAATGTCTGCCAAGTTGCGGAAAAGAAAAATAAGATTACAAATGGAAGTAAACAGTTTTCTCCACGAGAGGGCAGAGGCGAATAATAGAGGCGTAGAGGTTTGCAACATTCAAGGAACTGCAGGAAATATTTACTACGATTGTATTCAAAGTTGTTTCCTGGGATAAATCTGTCATAATGCTGAATGTTTAAAACAAAGCGATGTTTAGTAAAATGGTCATGAAGAGAGTGGTGTGACAGAACACCCCCAATCTTAGCCACTGGGAGATGGATTTCGTACTGATTTTGAAACATATGTGGGTTGGACATTTAGGTTTTAGGGTATAATTGAAAGTCCCCAGTGGGTGTGGTTTAGTAGGTGTTTCAGCTGGTGTTAGCTAGCGGGAGATCGTCGCTGTCGTCGGTTTGCTGTTTCCAGATAGAGGCCTACCTGTTTCCTGACTCCTGACCTAATCTTTGTCACTCGACTCTACTTGAGTGGCCTTGCTTCCCCGACTGGCCAGAGGGGTAGATTTCCCTGATTCTTACTTGGGTTAGTATAGATAATCTCCTAAAATTTGCATATTCATTTGCAAATGTATTTTGTCTTTGAAACTTTCCTCTCTTCGCCTATCCACTCCTTCAATGCATTTTATTTTATTTGACATGAGTTTGAATTTATACAATGTTCTCTCTCTGTGATAATCTATGATTTGCGTGTGTGTAACTGTACTTGATGAGCATTTATTCCTACATTATTTTACGATAAACAACATAAACTACACACTGAGTCTGTTATTATTTAGTAGCATAGATAAGTACATATTATTGTCATCAACTTTTCAACTATAGGTTCGTCGCCACATTTATTTGTAAGGAGAAATGCAGGTTCTAAAGTGTATTTAGTGAGTTAGGAATAAACTTGCATCACACTGAACCCCAGCGTGAAGGGATTAGTTGGGTAGTTTAAATGGGCCTTTGTTTGTGAAAAATTATCGATCCCTGATCACTGGATCAACAGACACAGTTTCCATTGGATTAGAAAATTTAGATTGTCCCTTTGAAATGATGTCAGGAAGCCTTCCCTTGACCCAATCCCCTGTTTTGAAAAACACCTGACATCTCCACTTTGTTATTCTTTTGCTTACGTATTTCCCCTGAGCCTTCTTACAGCTGTCCTTTACTGGCTCACATCTCACATCAGACACCTTCAAATCACACATCCAGGGCCTGACCAGCTTGGTGGCAGCCAACCTACCCTTCAACAAGGCAAAAGGTGACATATTGGTATTGGCATTGAGAGTGGTGCGTAAAGCCCACAACAAATCTTTGAGCTCTTTCTTCCATACCAATTCATTGGCCACAGATAACTGAATGTTGTCCTTGATGACTCTGTTACAATGCTCCACTAGGCCATTACTGCAAGAATGATATACGGAGGTTGTAACATGCTTTATACCCCAATGGAAACACAACAGATAATGTACGGAATGCTGAACAAATCAAACGTTCACCCCAGTCACAGATCTGGGTTAAATCCATCATTTTTTGGCTTGCCACACCATTTGAGTTTGGACCCAGCCATATGTAAATCAATCTTGACCCTGCTCCCCCTGGGAACATTCCAGCTCGACCTGCCAGGCCAGGTCCTCCCTGGACTGTAAACAAGGATCCTGGGACCGGTTTCGGGGTGTCACCCCTCATCAGCCATGCTAGCTTCAATATGGTGGCATAGCAAGCATGGGACTCATGTCCGGGCAGACCTTCCAACTTAGGGCAACAAATGAAAAAAGAATAGATGATGGATGAAAAGCTGAACAAATCAAACATTCACCCCAATCACGGATCTGGGTTAAATCCATCGGTTTTTTTGCTCATCACGCGATTCCTGTTTGGACCCAGCCATATGCAAATCAGTCTTGACCCTGCTCCCCATGGGAACATTCCAGCCCGAACTGACAGGCCCGGTCCTCCATGGACCAGAAACAAGCTTCCTTGGATCAGTATTGGGATATCACCCCTCATCAGCCAGGCTAGCTAGAATCTGGTGGCATAGTAAGCATGGGTCCCACGTCTGGGCATACCCTTCCCACTTATGACGACAAATGCAAAAAGAACAGATAATACATGAAAGGTTGTAACATGCTTTATACCCCAATGGGAAATGAATCTCTTGAACACTTTTGACATAATTTGCACCCCCTTGTCCATGAAAAGTTCAGCTGGGGCACCCTCTCTCAGAAACAAAGACTGCTAAAACTCTATCACCTCTTCAGTGTTGGCTGATCTAACAAACTGCACTTCAGGCAACCATGTTCCATAGTCTACTTGCACCAGATCATACCTGTTATGCTCGCTCAATACATACATTAGTCCTATGACACCCAGACCCAACTTGGCCCAAGGCCTCTCCAGAACCGGTATGGCTTCAACCGGACTGGGATAAGTAACTTGTGTTTTATCACTCACTGCGCATGTGACACAATTCCTCACATAAAGTTCCACACATCAGTCCATTCCGGCCACCAAATGGTCTCCCTGATACTTCTCTTCATGGTTCTCATTACCACGTGTCCCTCATGAGCCAGCACCAACACTTTACTCTGCAACCCACGTGGATCTACCAGAAAATGTGTCCTTCTCATCACTTCCTCTTTCACACTTAATTCAGGACACACATGCTTATAAGCACTCACAGCTTCACTAACACCTATAACCATCCAAACTTTGCTCAGCATACCAGCCATTTCTTGAATCATTTCATCTTCCTGTGCGTCAGCCTTCCATTGCTCCTCTGATATACATCTCTTCCAATGCAGCTATCACACAAAAATCTTCTTCCAATCGCTTTCCTGGCCCTTAATTTTTGAGTGGCAACATGAACAAATAGTCCGCAAAGACATTCTTTTGCACCAGGAATATATTCCAAACGGAATTGAAATTCCAGCATCCTATAATGCCAATTAGCTATGTGAGGTGGAGCTTTTCTGTTCCCCATTGTGGTAACCACACTGACCAAAGGCTTGTGCTCAATCCGATTGACAAACTATGTTACCCACGGATAATTTCTGAATAGGTCCATGCCACATCAGCTTGCCAGAGCCTTTTGCTCAATTACCGAGTATGTGGATTCTGCACCACACAGGGTCCATGAAGCGAATGCTATCAATTCTTCCAAACTCTCTCTTTTTTTGCATTAGCTGTGCTGACTAGCATATGTCACTACTCTTTGTTTATGGTACTGGAAATTCCTTGATTGCTCTTACAAGACTGTCCTTCAGTTGCACCCCTTGGGCAGACAATTTGTAGCCCAGGTAAGCCACCAAATCCACTGAAAATCTGCATTCAATCGGACTGGGATAAGTTACCTTAATGGTAACAGCTCTCTCAGTCAAGATAGACAAAACACTCCCTAGTGTCTTGTATTGGCTTTCTATATCTCTTCCATACACCAAAATATCATCTTGGAAACACTTCACAATGGGAACCCCTTTAAACATAGCCTTCGCCACCCTCTGAAAAAACGCTGATGCCAAACCAAAGGCATCCTCTTAAATCTAAACACGCCACCCCGGGTGACAAACAATATCAAATGGCGACTTACTTTCTGCAAGTTGATTTGGTGGTAGTCGGATGACATGCAAAGCATTGTAAAAACTCTTGCCCCCTTCAATGAAACTAACATTTCAGTGACGTTGGGCAATGGATGTCTATCTATTCATATCCTCTCATTTAAATCCCTCAAATCTATACACATTCTTAGAGTTCTATTTCCCTTTCTGGCTAACACTGCAGGCAACAACCATTCCAAGCTTTTCATGGGCTCGATGATACCTTGCTGACATAAGATTCCAACTCTTGTTCCAATTCATTCTTCATGGTAAAAGGCACTTGTCTAGGTTTATGGACCACTGGCTTTGCACCCTCTTTAAATATTATGTGATGGGAAAAACCCTTGATTCTCCCAAGTCTTTCACTAAAGACTACAGGGAAAGCCATTTCTCAACCACCCTCATCCACAGTCCACACCAACTTGCATTCATCTTTAAGCAAAACTTGCTCCAAGCTGTTTGGGTCCAAGATGATTCCCAAAATCCCTGTGCTCCAACCACCATAATAGGCAAGATCCATCCTTTGCTATTCAAACTGTGGCTGGGTTACTATGCCCTTTAAAACTTAAAATCCTATCAAATTTACCCAAACCCCCCCACTGGTTTACCCTCGTAGGCTACAGGCCTGACATGATATTTACTGAACATGACATCCTCAAATTTGTCCCACTTATCTGGATTAAACAGAGTAAAAAATAATGATCCACAATCTGCCATCATGGAAATGGGAACATCCAAAATTCCAATGTGACAAAATGGCAACTTGATACTATTAAGATCTAATTTGAAAACATTGCCTTCACAATGATCCTTTTCAGGAGTGCTTGCCTCAACTGAATCCGTTATCATCATGACTACATTTTCTTCTTCGATATCAGAATCTGAGTTCCCTTTCATCATGCTTTCAACTGAGAGAATTTTCTTGGGTTTGAGTTTAACATACGTTGGTTTTGATTTGCACACTCTTGCAAAGTGACCCCTCCTCTTACATTTGGCACACATTTTATCCACTGCCAGACAATAGGAGGCATTGCCTAAATGATTTCTGCTGGCACATCTATAGCATTCTAATGCTTTCTGTTTAGCATCAACTTTCCTTTCCCGTTTCTTTGCTGTACTGTCTGAAACCACTGCATGGACTTGCGTTTTCAACACCATTTGATAGATGTACGTTGCCATAGTCTTCACACTTTTAGTTATCTCGAGCACCTCATTCAGAGTCAAGTTCTAGATCATTATTATTTTCTCCTGGATCTCCTTGCTATTTGTTTTTTCTACTAGTTATTCTCTTAGCATGTCGTCCTCAAAGGTTATGTAGTCACAAGTTGCAGCTAATACTCTGCGATCACTCATAAAAGTTTCCACTGGTTCCCCCAGAAGTTGTTTCTTCTGATAAAACTTGTGCCTCACCATAAAGATGTTGCCTTTTTTCTAATACAACAATTAAAAAGTGAGCACTAAAATGAAGAAATATTACCAAGTTTAGAGAAAGTTGCCAAGGAACATGGTGGAATGTTGATTTGATGAAAACCCACACTCCTGTCAAAATTTGAGATACATGGGAAATGTGAATGGCAAACAAGCTAGTTATAGTTCACCTAATATTAACTCATGAAAAATGAATTTGAAAAAATTATGAATATTAAATAAAAATTCTGAATCGAATTGTTTAAGTTCCTACAAATTTGCCATTAATTTAAACATGCATAGAGGTCCTCCGTCCAATCAGGTGTTACATTCTTTCTGTGCTGTCCATTACTTAATATTTCCACTGTTACTCTGAGAGGGATATTGCAGAACTACACTACAAAATGTTTAGATAAATGGTTTGGATCAATTAGGGATAAGGTAGATAAAGACATTTTGGAAGAAGTTCTAAGGATGATGAACATGGCTATTTATATTTCTAAATATCACTTGCAACACGAAATATGTTCAAATTTTAAGTTACCAGAGCACAAATTCCAACATTGCCTCAACTGGAATACTATGCTTACCACTGTCAGAAATGTAGACTTCGAGGAGCAGATAGAGTCCATATGTTCACTGCATGTCCCATTCCGAGGGAATATTAGTTTTCATTTTTGCAAATGCTTAGAACCATCGTTAGCTAAGATTGTACTAGGTCTCAACAATTTTCAAAGGCATGGGCCAATATTCTCTGTTCTGGTATGGTGGTGGCCCACTTGACCCTACCCCAGAATTTGCTTGATCATAGCCCAGAATTGGAGAAACAAGTGTGCACCACATTTTTCATTCTGGTATATGGAAATGTGTAAATATGTTACATTTAAACTAGCATTAGCTAAAATAACAGGAGAGTTAAAATTACTTAAACCAGTTTGGGATACATTTAGCTTAGGCAAGACCAACCTATAGTCCAGACTAGTTCCCATGTTCCAGAGAAGATAGTTAAGGCATTGTGGTTTGGATTATTCTGTTTGGATTCCTGTATTAGTGTGATTTAATGTTGTGCAATAAACAAGGGTCACAAGTATAGGCCATTTTTGCTGGAATGATTGTAGTCTACTTGATCCTAGTCCAGATTTGGAGAAACCAGTGCTCACCACAATCTTCAAACTGGTCTGATGAAATGTATGAAATCTTTCTATTTGAAAAAAACATTAGCTAAGATAACTGAAGGAGCAAAATGAATTAAACCAAATTGGGAGAAATGTAGTCTAGACTTTACACCAAGTCATGCTCCAGGCTAGCACCCATGTTTTACAGAAGACAACAATGACATTGTGATTTGAATGATTCAGTCTGGTGATTTGCACATTGAGCACTGAGTTGCAGACACCTGAATGAAAGTCTGAAAAATCTTTATTGTTTCAGTTAATAAAAACCATTCAATATCGAAAATACTTATATCCTCTGTATCTTAAACTTTTTAGCAAACAATTTCATAAGAAAATTATTAAAAATGATTTAATGCGGAAGTATACAGTATTGCTGACTTTGTGACTAAAAACATAACATAAAATCCTTTTAAAACCTATCTTACCTATTAAAACCAAAATACATGGTCCAATTTATATTTGCCAAGAAACTGGGTTTCCATTGCTACTTATTTCAGTCCCAATATTGGAGTCAATATTGCAATTTTCTACTACCGCTTCTTATTTGTTCTTAGCTGAGGAACTTAACATTTTTTAATATTTGCAAACACTACACAATCAATGGCATGGTGAATTTGTTATCCATTTTCATTATTATCTGTTCATACCGTATCAAAAATTTCATCACCTTACAGTTTAAATGGGGATCTGCTGCGTCCAAACCCTTGATTATTGCAGTTCTACAAGACCTAATACCTCTCTCATTAAATGCCTTTTTCAAAAACCACGCCCGAGTTGACTTTAAACAAGGACATATACAAATAAGATGAATGAGGTCTTGCTTCTCATTGCCACATAGTGTGCATCATATAGGCCCATTATATCTCCATTTGGGCTGATCTGCTAAGCTTGGTAGAAGCCCAAACCTGGTGGCCATAAATTACCGTTTTAGGTAGTATGAATATGTTGTGCTCAGATATTCAGCCGGTCGTAATTTTGTGTAGGACTGTATTACCATCCAGGCATGAGACCTCTTTGCAAATTTATTTTTGTCCTGTACTAATGCATGTAGTTTTGCCATTTTGTTTGCCACCTTACGAAAAACAGGAAAAGAGGGGGACTGTGCCCAGAGATCCTTGGACTTTGTTTCTTCCACAGCCAATTTCAAAAACTTGCCATAACTAGAGTGCTGATCTTCTTCCTGGGCCCGCCACATGGCGTCGTGTAGGTCGTTAGCTCGACTTAACCAGATTTTGTACCAGCTTTTGACATATCCATAGGTTTTCCCAATCCCTTGATGAATAAGGCCGAATTCCAGTCTCACCTGTGCTGGTGACGCATTCTGTGGTAACTTAAAAACCCTTTTGTATGCTTTCACTTGAATCTTGTCCAACAGTTCAGCATCTGTACCGTGTAGAACGATGCTTGCGAACTCCACTGTCGGCATCAATTTATGCAGCCATTACGTCTAACAGAGGCTTTAGAGATGGACCCTTTAGCTTTTTTGAGAGGGCACAAAATGCGTGTATTAGGCCATTACCTTTTGTTTCCAGATATTGTTTATTTTTTGGGAAATTTTTTAAACGATCATCAATGTACAGCCCTAGCTATTTGTAGTTGTTAACTACCCCTAACGTTATTTCTCCCAGCCTGACAGGGAATTTGCGTCCTGCCCGCTTTGCAATAGTCATCGTTTTCTTTGTGTTGATTTCCAAGGCGTTGTCCTTTGCAAATGTTGCTAGCTCGTTTAATGATCTTTATAGGCCAACTCGTGTCAGGCTGAGTAAAACTATATCATCAGCGTAATAAAGATGTGTTATCGGCATTGGGCCCAAATGTGGTAGATGAGAATTTGTCTCGTTTAGTCTTATAGAGAGATCCGCCATAAAAAGATTAAATAAATGGGGGGCTAGTACGCAGCCTTGGTTTAGCCTGATTGCCGTGTGAATTGCCCTTGAAATTCTTGTACCGTCTGTAATTTTTATTCGTATCCAAGTTCCAGTATACAATTGGATTATGGCACGCAATATTAAGTCTGAGAGACCCATTTTCTTCAATTTAGACCACAGTAGACCTCGATCTATACTGTCAAACGCTGCTTTAAAATCAATAAAACAGAGCTGTAATTTCAAATTCAGACGTTTACACCTTTCTGTAATCATTGTCAAAGCAAGTATATTAGTTGTTGTACCGAAACCCTTACAAAATCCTGTTTGGTTCATAGGAATCAACTTATTTTTAGTAGACCATTCTACTAGGTCCTCCAAGATATAACGAAGCATAATATTTCGCTTCCACATCCATTAGAGTTATGAGTCCATAATTTGCAGGATCCGATCTGTCTCCGCTCTTGAATATTGGGTTGATTATTGCACCTTTCCAACTCATGGGCAGATTATTCAATAATTTTACCTCCATAAAGAGTCCTGACAATGGGATCGCCCAGTATTCGTAGTCACTTGAAAAAATAGCCTGCAGTATTCCATTAGGCCCCATCCTTTAGACCTGATTTTATTACTTTCATTATCCTATCAGCTACCTGGATTTGGCAATCCGGCGTTATTTGGGAATCCATAATTTTAAACTGTTCATTAGATGTATCTGGAGACTTAGATTCCAAGCCAATATAACTATTTTTATTATCACAAACTTTATCTTTTTTAAAGGTGCTACTCAAGTGGTTTACCCAGTCCGACTCCGTCACACATGCGCTGTTTATAGTTTGAGAGGGTCCGGATATTCCATTTATTATTTTCCAAAATGCTTGATTGTTCGATTGTTTGGCACAGAAAAGAAGCTTTGTCCAGAACTGCTCCTGGTTCGATTTTTTATCCTTCCATATTTGTTTTTTATATATGTTTTTAAGATTTTTTATATCATTCCAGGAGCTCACATCATTATTTATCCTGTTCTTTCTGACCGCCTTCCTAATTTCGTTCCTTAATGTTAGTGCTTTGTTTGAGAGTTTCGCGGTCTCCTTGCTTCTTTTCTGCTTTACAAGCTCCTGTTTGGGTGCGAGCCTCATAAACTTTGTAGTGAAAGTTGTCCAGTTTTCTACTTGATTGCTTTGTGTAGCTATGTTGGTTTCTAATGCCTCCTTTGCTAACTTTGTTAGCTCTAGTAGATTACCAGCCGAGCATCTTATGCGCTTAAAATTAGTTGTAGATAGGTTACCTATCCTTGGAGGGGCACCCCGATACTTATAAAAATTAGTTGTTATTTCCAGATGCTGAAATGAATGATCACTTTGTGTTGTAAAATTAATCATGAATTTCCTCACTTGATTCAGTAAGGGTAGAGACAATATTGTAAAGTCTATTATTGACTGAGAATTTATGCCTTGATATGTCCAAGTTGGAGGCCTGTCGTCTTGAGTTCTTCCATTTAATATTCTCAGTGCTAGATGTTCCAGGGCCCTAACTGTTTTTTGGCCAATTGAATACCTTCTTTTTGCCATTGAGGGTGTTTGTACCGGCAGAGACCAGAAAACATTTTGCGCAGTTATTAACTCATCCTCCTCGGGGGTGTAAATGAGGTTGGTATTAAAATCACCTGTTAATATAATTTCCCACTCCGGGTTCGTCAGTCTTTATTCTGTAATTATCAAGAGTAGTTTATCCAACTGCAGTCGTTTTTTCCCTACATTTGGATGCAAATAGACATTTATTAATAATATTGTTGTTAAATCATGTTTTGACAAATTGACTAATTAGATAACCTGTATGTCCGAAGTTGTTGTATTAAGTTGCTCCGAACCTATGGCTACTGCCGTTGAGATGTATACTGCTAGGCTTCCCTCTGCTCTCCCATGCCGATGTGATCTTGCAGCGTTGACATGATGAAGTTTATAATTAACTACTTCCTGCGGATTTAACAACCAAGGGGTCGATTCCGATTCGGGCCGGAAAAAGCACCGACCGACTCGGATCCGGAAAAAATACCGACCGACACGTACCCGTGGCGCCCGACACGCCAAGTACGATGCAAGGCGCGAAAAATCCGACCGACACGTAACGAAAACCAAGTCGACCGACCGAGCCGCACGGAAAACAGCAATCCGGCCGGAAAAACACGCAAATCCAACCGACCGACACGCACCCGGAACAAATCCGACCGAAACGTACACGCTAACTCCAAACTGCTAAGTACGATGCAAGGCGCGAAAACCACGAGCGAGTCGGACGGAGGACAAGCCGTCACGACCGACACGCATACAAAACCGAGCCGAAGCAACACAATACACCGCGACCGATGCGTACGCAGCATAGAAAACTGCACAAACACAGCGTGAACGAAACGGAAAACACCGTACGAGACCAATGCAGGGTCCGACTCGGTCACAAGAACGTTTCCAACATACACAAACAGCACAAAGGAAAAATCACCCAAAAAAGGCCAAACAAGCAATTACCAAGCCAATAAATACTGGGGGGGTGGGGACAGAGAACAAGGACACACCCACAACTCCACCTATATAAAGGACACAAATCACTACCATGAGCCTTTGCAAATGCCATTCCACTGCCAGCACCCAAGAGAAAGCAACCACACACCCACAGCTCATCCCTCACACAAGCCACACACCATCAGCACACCAACAAATACCTACCTCACATACACCCAGCAAAACACACACTCACACACCCTCACCTGCACACCAACACACACATCACCCACCATCACCACCCATCACCATGCCCCCCAAGAAGAATCCCAAGTTCCTAGATAGTGAATTGGAAGTCATGGTAGACGAGATCCTCAGGGTGGAGCCACAGCTGTTTGGCACTCTGGTCCAACAGACCCCCATGTCGCAGAAAACCAAGATGTGGGAGAGGATCATCAACAGGGTGAACGCCTAATCACCATGTCGGCGCACAAAGACCGACATCCAGAACAGGTGGTATGACGTGCGCAGGAGGGTGCAGGACATGCTGAAGAAAGACTACATCAACAGCCAACACACCGGCAGTGGCCCTCCTGCCAAGCCAATATACCTCAGGCCCTGGGAGGAGAAGGTGTGGGCCATCCTTCCGCCAGTGAGCGTATATGGACTAGAGGACATCCCAGAGCCTGGTGAGTACACAACAAATGTACACAATATACTGCCACAAAACACACACATCACTGTCAAGGGAGAGTCAAACCATGCACTCATAGCAATTACACAGCAACTAGAACAGAATCATCCCAAAATGTGTATGTCAGTCAGATAAACACAACACATGCCATCAAAAAGTCACATCCAACTGTGCCAACACATGTACAAACACAACCACAACTACAGCTAGGCAGTGGCACAAATAGAACTAACAAACACATCCACACATGTAGCCACCACAACAACACCAACACACAGTGAAGACCACTCAAAGGAAGGAATTCTGTGTATGCTGGCCAAGTCAGTGTAGCCAATAGCATCATGGGAGTCGCAGTCACACATATTGCCCGCCCCAAAACTGTCCCATCAACACCACCATGAACCATGCGCACATCACAGGGAGTGGAGAAGGACTCACAAGATGGCTGACACTGGCTACTGCTGTGGGGAGCACAAGGCCCTGCTGCCAACTGTGCACCAACAAACAGCAGGACACCACTGACTGACATCCTGAGAGACAACTTCCACTCCCTGCAATGCAAGCACGTTCCATGGTGGGATATCTGGCTGGCTGGGTGGGAAGGGGGACTTGCAGCACTGACTATAGTCACCAGCTCCTCCCCTCACACCCCCCAACACAAACTCCACAGTACCCACCTGGTAGAATGCAATGCCCTCCATCCTAACACAAGATCCCACAAAGCACCACCACCCTGGGTTATGTTGTGTGAAGCACAGGGACACTCTTGGGACTCTTAGCCAAACAACTGCCAGGACAACACTCCCAGCCATCCTGTCAGCACAGCCAGCCCACCCCACAGGGAAGCAGAGTCAAAAGGAAGGAAGCATGGGCATGCTGGGAAGGGGGTGGAGGCAATAGCATGATGGGAGTCGTAGTCACAGACATTGCTCAGCCTCACAACTGGCCCATCAACACCACCCTGAACCATGCTCACATCACAGGGAGTGGAGAAGGACTCACAAGATGGCTGACACTGGCTACTGCTGTGGGGAGCACAAGGCCCTGCTGCCAACTGTGCACCAACAAACAGCAGGACACCACTGACTGACATCCTGAGAGACAACTTCCACTCCCTGCAATGCAAGCACGTTCCATGGTGGGATATCTGGCTGGCTGGGTGGGAAGGGGGACTTGCAGCACTGACTATAGTCACCAGCACCTCCCCTCACACCCCCCAACACAAACTCCACAGTACCCACCTGGTAGAATGCAATGCCCTCCATCCTAACACAAGATCCCACAAAGCACCACCACCCTGGGTTATGTTGTGTGAAGCACAGGGACACTCTTGGGACTCTTAGCCAAACAACTGCCAGGACAACACTCCCAGCCATCCTGTCAGCACAGCCAGCCCAACCCACAGGGAAGCAGAGTCAAAAGGAAGGAAGCATGGGCATGCTGGGAAGGGGGAGGAGGCAATAGCATGATGGGAGTCGTAGTCACAGCCCTACATCCCCCACCACATGGCCCAGCAAGCTCACACTCATGCATGCACATCCCACAGAGAGTGGAAAGGCCCATCAAAGATGTCTGACACTGTTGCTGTGTCGTGGGGAGCACAAGGGCATGCTGGGTACTGCACACCAACCAACAGCAGGACACCACTGTCAGCCATCTTGCCATTGCCCTCACACCCACACCCACTGAACTCCACACAAAAGCAAGTAAGTATGGGAATGCTGGCAAGTGGGGTGGAGGCAATGGCATGATGGGAGTCGTAGTCACAGACATAGCTCACCCCCACAACTGTCCCATCAACACCACACTGAACCATGCTCACATCACAGGGAGTGGAGAAGGACTCACAAGATGGCTGACACTGGCTACTGCTGTGGGGAGCACAAGGCCCTGCTGCCAACTGTGCACCAACAAACAGCAGGACACCACTGACTGACATCCTGAGAGACAACTTACACTCCTGCAACGCAAGCACGTTCCATGGTGGGATAACTGACTGGCTGGGTGGGTGGGAAGGAGGTCCGGCTGTCAACCAAACACAAGCAATGCAGACCATGTTCACACCCCAGAAAATACATAGAAATGCCCAAATAATGCAGGACAATGTGCCACACCAATATCAACCCCTGACTGTGACGACTTAGGACAATGCAATGTACAGGCCCGCACCCAGAGGCACAGTCAAAACTGTCATGTGTGTCAACCATTGATGCCTGCAGAAACATGACATACATTGTTTGTGTCTCCCAAAAACAGGTGATGATGGGGACACAGCAGCAGACGTTGAGGAGTCCCAGTCCCAGGCTCAAGAGGATGCCGAGCTCACTGGCGTCGTACAGCCTCTGTCCTCCTCGGACGATGAAGAACAACCTGGCACATCCGGTGCAAGTCAACATGCAGCACCAGCAGGACCACCAGCTGCAGCACCAGCAGGACCACCAGCTGCACCCCCTGCACCCACCCCTACAACGACTGTCACCACGAATACCATCCCTGCCGACATGGACAGAATAAGGAGCAACACCAGCACAGTGACCCTGGACCAACCTGGGGCCATGGACACCACCACCACCACCAACCCCCAAGGTGGACCAGGGTTATCTGTGCGTGCCACTGCACACACTGCACATGTCAGCAGGGGTGGTGGGAGGGTGGGAGACAGAGGTCGCTGCTTGCAGACGTTGCTGGTGTGCATGACGACCCACAACTGGTACGCATAGCTGATGCGTACCAGTCCAGCACCGGAGAGCTCAGCCAGGTAGTGGGGCTCCTCAGAGACATTAAACAGCAGCAGGCTGCCCATCATGCCCGCTTGGACTCCCACATGTCCCACGTGGAGTCACACATGTCCCGCGTGGAGTCCAAGTGGGATGCACTGCATGAGATGACGGCGGTGCACAGGGACATTTTACAATGCCTCCGCCAGATGAACAGCAACCAGTCCACACCTCCCTGTGTGCCAACAACATCTGGTGCTGAACAAACTGCAACTGCCACAGGGAGGGAGGAGGACTCTGGCGGAGAGTCCCCTGCACCGCAGCAGCCTGCACTTGAGGGCCCCCCCAAGAAGAGGGGTCGTCCGAGGAGGGAAAAGTGAGAGGCCGATGGCCAAGCGCAACTCCCAGGAAGCCTGAACCTGTTCTGGATGTTCGCCTTTGTGCACAGACTGTTCACCCTGTTGACGGCAACACTACTCCCACACATTGCATGGGGAGTACAAGTTGGACCAATGTGTCAGACAACTGTGGCCCCGATACTGGGGATCCTGTCTACCCGGACTTTCAATTCACCTAGGAACTTGGGATTGCAAGATTCATGTACAGCACAACCCATCCTATGCACTATTAACACAAATGTATCACAATAAACACACTAATACACCATACTTGCCTCTGTCGTGATTCCAACGTGGGTGCTGTTATGGGGATGATGAACTGCAAAATTACACTGTGTATGCGAACTGCAACAGCAAGGACAACACAGGCATGTGAGTACAGGCAACGTGACACACATGAGGGAGACACACCACCAGGGCTACACGACACATACACACCTAGGCCATCTGACTCATTGCCTACACTGATGTTGCCAGGGAAGACGGTGCAATGCACAGACACCACACCCATTCCCAGTTGTAGTCAAGTAGCCCACAGGTGCAGTAAGCAAATGGCAGTCAAATGTGTGACCACAGACAACGCACATCACAAAGTGAAGCACAGGTTTATTACACAGTTGCAACATGCCGTAACCACTACAGATGCAAGGTAACCCCACCTGGTAGCGGGCACACAGTCAACAACTGTAGACGGAAGGAAGTCCATGGGTGTGGCGCACATCACCTGTAGGGACACAACAGCTACCAGCCTGGATGTGCAATCACGTCGTCGGTGGACACAGTTGACCAAACGAATCTGAAAGTACCCTGTGAAGGACAGAAATGACACACAGTCAAAAGCAATGGAGTACAGGACAGAACAGCAAAACTCATGCACAATACATGTTACAAGATACCCACCCAGAACCAAGTTAGCATGTCAACACTGTTGGGGAGTACAGCCCACCTGTCACCACACATCGCAACACACATCCAGTCAAGTAGCCCATGGACACACTCCAACAGCACCAGAGCACCACCCACACATCATGCCAACTCACATCATTGACATGACACCTCAGGATACTCACATTCAGCTAAAGAAGTTGGTGATGAGCTGTGTGCGGACATCACCATCACCATCATCATCATCATCATCGTCACTGGCATCGTGGTCCAGGCCAGGATCCTCCACAGGTGGCGGATGTTGGTCATTGTCATCCTGGATGAGAGGCAACTCCTTCCGCACTGCCAGGTTGTGGAGCATGCAGCAGACGATGATAATCTTGCACACTTTCGCAGGGGCATATGGGAGGGACCCTCCGGTCTTGTCCAGGCAGCGGAAGCGGCTCTTCAGGAGACCAAAGGTCCGCTCAATCACTCTCCTGGTCCGACCATGTGCCTCATTGTAGCGCATCTGGGCAGGTGTCACAGGGTTCCTGAGGGGTGTCAGCAACCACGGCATGTTGGGGTATCCCAAGTCACCTACGGACAGACAAGTGCACATTAGCTGACTTGGAAAAGTGGGCGGAATACTACAGATCAGATCACACACAATGGCACAAAGTCAGTACACACCGACAAGCCAGGCACGCTGGTTCTGCATCTGTGCCATCATCCTGGGGATGTGACTACTCCTCATCACAAAGGCATCGTGTGCTGAACCAGGGAAACGGGCACACACGTGTGTGATGGTCATGTCTGCAAGACACACCACCAGTGCATTGACCGAGTGGTAGTGCTTGCGGTTCCTGTAGGCCTGCTCCTGGGCCTGTGGTGGTACCAAAGCCACATGTGTCCCATCAATGGAGCCAATGACATGCGGCATCCTCCCCAGGGCATAAAAGTCACTCTTCACGTCAGTGAGTCGTCGCAGTCTAGGGAAATAGATGTACCGGTTCAGGAAGAGCAACATTGCCGCCAAAACATCGCGGAGCACACGGCTGAACATGGTCTGTGACATCCCACCAGCAGTCGCCACAGTATGTTGGAAGGTACCAGTGGCAAAGAAGTGTAGGGCTGCCATCACCTTCACCTTGGGGGTCAGCGCTGTAGGATACGGCCGGCCAGGCTGCAAATGTGGGGACAACTGCACTGCCAAATCCTCAATCAGCTGCCTGGTGAAGCGGTACCGTCGGATGCTGTCCCGTTCCACCATCGTTGCCAGGTCTGGGAATGGCCGATGGACAGCAGGAGCCCTGCAGTGCAGAGGAGAAGTAAGCAAGATTGTCAGTCACCCCACATATGCGGCATTGAACACACTCAAGATCCCAACATACATCATTATGAGGCACAACTACATGAAGTGTGCAGTACCGGAAGGACATGTATGGTACATACATGGCCAACATCTGTCAACACGGTCCTACAGGTGGCATCAATTTGTCCCAGGTTGGCCCATTGGATATCATGATGCCGTGTCACAGTTCCCATCTCCTGCTGCTGTGTCACAATCACCCCCACAGTGACATGTGAGGACAGATGTGCCCCAGGCACCACAGCTCAACGACAGGTACATTCCCAGGGACCCTGTAATGCCACATGGACACTGGCATCACATGGAGTATCATGTGTACACCACAGCAAAACAAACATGACCCCCACAGGTAGTGGCCCCACTTGCCACGGCAGGACAGACATGGACGTCTGTGACACACACGCACAACATCAGAGTCCATGCACACACAACGTGGATGTGGAGACTGTCTCCCATTGTGCCCATGAAATCAGAGACATTGTAAACACTACATGCACAAAGACTGTGGAGGTCCATCACTATTGTGACACTGGGACACCCTGGCTCAAACATACCGTCCCACATGGGACTCACGGGGTATGTGACATGACATACACAAACACCACTGTGAAATGTGACCATGGCACATGCACAGATATGAACAGTTGCACATCACAGTGGTCACGTACACGTAACACCCAGGATCCTGTCCCCATGAACACGTGCACAGCCTGGGGGTGGCTGCCCACAGGTGACACCCACAGGACAACATGTACACCAACATACACACAATAGGAAATGCAGCCTTACATGCCTTATGATAAGGTTTGGACAGGCTGTCGTGATGTAGGTGTGCCCCTCACTCCCTGGGAGCTATCTGTGGCTGGCATATGTCCATCTGAGACAGGCATGCTGACATATGCCAGTCACATGTACAGTGATGCGTTGAACTGCAATGGACCGATCGGTGCCTCCGGCCGGCCCATTGCTTTCAATGTGTGCGGGTACGCGTTGTACCCCTGTGCGCGTTGAACTGCAATGGACCGATCGGTGCCTCTGGCCGGCCCATTGCTTTCAATGTGTGCGGGTACGCGTTGTACCCCTGTGCGCGTTGAACTGCAATGGACCGATCGGTGCCTCCGGCCGGCCCATTGCTTTCAATGTGTGCGGGTACGCGTTGTACCCCTGTGCGCGTTGAACTGCAATGGACCGATCGGTGCCTCCGGCCGGCCCATTGCTTTCAATGTGTGTGGGTACGCGTTGTACCCCTGTGCGCGTTGAACTGCAATGGACCGATCGGTGCCTCCGGCCGGCCCATTGCTTTCAATGTGTGTGGGTACGCGTTGTACCCCTGTGCGCGTTGAACTGCAATGGACCGATCGGTGCGCACCCATTGACAATGGGCTTGCCTGGCAACGGACGCGTTTTCGAATTTTGAACGAGTTGGTTGCTGGAAAATCAGTTGCTCACCCACAACAATGTTGCAAAATCATGTATGTCATGAAGTTGAAGATTTGAAGGATGCTGTGGGCGTGTTTTGGTGCTGCTATTCCATGGATTGGCCAGATTCAGAAGATGCAAACGACTTGGACCTATCACTTTGGACACAAGGGACAGTATCTGCCTCTCCAGCACATATATATTGCTGTCTGTTCCCCTGAGAGCCCACTTGCCTGCACTACATGCTCCAAGACGACATCTGCCACTGCACTGCTGCTGTCTCTGCCCCTCTGGACCCTGCAATGGCACGTACTGTGGAGAGAGCCCCAGCCTTCAGCCTTGAAGAGAACCAGGCCCTGCTGGACAGCCTACTTCCACAGTACAGCAAGCTGTATGGGACACCAGGGGAGCAGGTGAGTGTCCTGTGCACTGCCTTTCTGAATGTGCATTTTGTCTGACTAGCAAGGCTGAGAGTCTGCACGCCACTGGCTAGCAGGCTCACTGAGTAGTTGTCACCCCCCATAGTGTGTAGTGACTTGCACTGGACAGGTATGGTGCAGTGACAGTGCTTCTGAACAGGGTTTTACTCCCCATGCAATGATACCATGTAGTGACTTCTGGAAAACTGTCCATGGGCAGCCGTGCACTGCCTGTGTACACCATGTGCCCCTGTGATTGCGACATGTATATGCAACTGTGTCATGCACGGATATGTTGCATGTGTAGTAATGGCCTTATCACTTTGTCATCCTGACAGGCTTCTGCCCATCGGAAGCAGGAGATCTGGAAGGACATCGTCCGGGCTGTCCGGTCCGTGGGGGTCTACAAGCGCCGGATCCGCAACTGCCAAAAGAGGTGGCAGGACCTTCGGGGCTGGACCCGGAGGATTGCACGGGTCCAGCTGAAGCTGTCGCCTCCTCGCAGGAGGGGCAGAACACGGACCCTGACCCCCACATGCTCAGGATCCTGGCGGTGGTCTTTCCAGACCTGGATGGGCAGCTGAAGGCCAGAGAGCAGCAAGGAGGGGGTGAGTCAAAGACTGCACTGTGAACTCTGTCTAACATGCTATGTGCCCTCCTCGGGCCTGGTTAAACTGCCACAGTACAGCAGTCATGTTGTCCAGGAGCCATGTCCCTCTATTGTGCACTGCCCACTCCTCATCTGATACCCAGGTGTGGCCCTTACATGCAGGGAATTCTGTCACTTAGGACTGTGTCCTTACAGTTTGCTTGACTCAAGGTGGGAGACAGCATCTGTTTCCCTGACTCTGTGGTGGGCATCATGGGTGGGTCCATTGCTTACACAATGCCTGTATTCTGACATGTATTCAGCGTGTTACTTTGATCTGTGGTCCAATTGCTGAGCTGATCCACCACATGTGGCTGGGGTATCTGGCACACACCCATGCTGCGGGTGGGAACAATGTTTGGGCCCCAGGAGTATGTATATGACGTGTGTCACACATACTTAGCCAGCTGCCTACAGTCCAGGGCTCATCCCTCATTCATGTGGGGCTGGACAGTCATGCCTACTCCAGGCCATACAATACACTCTGTACTCCCACTCCCGTGTATCAGCTGACACATTGTGCGCAGTGATTTGACCCCTCAGGTGTCTGCCTCTGTGTCAGTGTGCTGTGGATTAGTCGCCAGGACTGCTGTGGAGTTTCTTGGTAGGGGCTCAGCATGCCACTGGAGATGTGACCATAGGAGACAATACTTGTGTGTCACATAGGTGTCTGATCAGCTGCCCATGCAGACTGGGGCATGTGAATGTGAAGTTCAGGCAGCTGTTCCCCATTCACAGCAGAGTGTGAGGGGCTCAGGTTCAGAGGGTAGTGTCACAGGTCTCCCATATGTCCAATAGGTATGACCTGGACAGATGAGGGTTAAGAGGATGTGTTGTGGGGGGATGTACATGTGCACTTGTGCAGCTCCAGGACTTGCATTCCCCATGACCTACTATTGTGACACAGTGCAGAGTGTTGTTGTCTGGCTGCAAAGTCATACATCACTGAGACAGTGATGTATGACTTTGCAGTCATGCCTCCGCCATGGCATGTGTCTACTGATTGGTGAGCCTGCAGGGGAGTGACATGTGCTACATGCACACCATAGTGGCGCTGGCTATCAGGACATGGGTGCATCATGGTGTCTGTCGCTGGTATGCATCACATGCATTTCCTATTTGACTCTGGGCATCCCTTTCATCCGGAAACCTGTACTGACTCAGTGGCAAGAGCTGTGATGTGTGCATGTCCACATGCCACACCGTGTCCTCTGCACTGTCCAACTACTGTGTACTTGGTGCATGTGTCCACACTGGGGTGTTGCAATCCAACAGACACCAGACAGTTGGGTGCAAGGCCATGTGGGATGTGAGTGCCATGCTTGGCATCAGACTGACAATTGGCTTCTCCTGTTCAGTTAGGGCACTTTTAGCAATGTACAACTAATGATGCCAGGGCTTGCTCTGTGATGTGCTGTGCTCACAGTGGTGTGTGCGTTTTGTGCAGGTGACTGATGTCTGTCTGTTTCCCCATTGTTTGCAGATACATCCACGGCCACGGAAGGGGACAGCTCCACGGACCAGGAGGAGCCAGAGAGCCAGACTGGGTCAGCAGCCGAGGAGTGGTCGGAGGGACCCAGTGGCACGGAGGGCGAGGGGAGCCACACCGAGGAGTCCTCAGCACCATCCACCTCAGCTGAGGACCAGAGCAACTCGGAGGATGACTCCCTTGTGGAGGCGGGTGTCAGCAGCCACCACACCCCAGCTAGTGTTGCTGTCCCCGCCACCACCAGCACCACCACCGCCCTCCCATCGGCTCCCATTCCCCAGGTCCGTGGAGGCTCCCATGTCCGGGAGCGTGTCTCCTTTGGGCCAGGCACCGCAGCCCCTGCCCCTGTGTCCCCTGCTGCCCTGAGTGAGGAGTCTGTGTACCTCCTTCGCCAGCTCCATGTAGGCCAGACAGCCATGCTGAGTGTCCTCCATGCGCACACCGCGCTGTTGACTCAGCTGGTGTTGTTCATGGAGGGCATCTCATCGGGCATGTCTGACCTACAGAGGGGCAATAGGTCCATGGACTCCTCCCTGACGGCAGCAGTGTCCCTCCTCAAACGGTCCCTCACCCCTCCTGCCTCTGCTCCATCCACACTCCCCAGCACCTTACCCATCCCAAGCACACACACACCGGCACAGGCACACACCAGCACACACACATCCAGCACACTGACCCACACGCCAATGACAAAACGCACACGCACGCACATTCAGGGGACTGAAGCCAGACTCACAGGGGATGGGGCCCTGGAACACACACACGCATCCACATGCACTGCGCAGTCCTCAGTTCCCTCTCCCTCCAAAGCACCCTCCCTTGCCTCACCTGCAACCCCAAAGTCACAGCAGCTCTTCCTCTGTGACCTCGGCCTCTTCCCCACCGATGAAGCTGCTCCAGCATCCCGGGGGAAGAGGAAGCCCACCCACACGGAGCAGAGTGCCCCTCGCCCCCGGACACCCTCCCCCAGGTGCAGACGGACTGAGGCCCCCACCCGCAAGTCCCCCGGAGTCCTAAGAGCAAGACCCCGCCACCGCCCTGCAGCTCAGGCACAAGGTCTCCGTCCTCCATCCCTCAGGCCCCCACTGCACAGGTGCCCCCACCACACCCTGCCCCAGGTTCCCCCACCCACAGATATACCATCCCCAAGAGGATCAGGCCTTCTCCCCTGCCACTTGCTCTCCCAGCACCACACCCCCGCTGCGCTTGTCTGTGCCACTGATGTGGTGAGGGTGTCCTCCCCCTCTGTCCAACCCACCTTGCCTGTTCCCCATTCTCCTCCCCTGGAGGTAGGCACTGCAGTGGAGTCCACTACCACCCTGTCTGACTTGGGCACTGCAGTGGCGGACCTGTCCACTCCATCTGCAGGGTCCACTGCAGTTGTGCCGGCACCCACGACATCTGAGTCATGCCCCCAGTTGTGCCGGCACACACCATGTCAGACACCTCCACTGCAGTTGTCAGTGGCTCTCCAGCACCCACCACCCCTTCCCTGACTCCCCTGGTGAGCCCTGATCCTGTCCCTGCGGTGCCTGGCCTGCCCCCGGTTGCCCCTCCTAGTGGATTGTCCCTGGTTTTGTGCAGGCATGCGTAGGGTGACATCTGCCAGTGTCACCCTGTTTGAACTTTGACAATGGACTGGCCATTGGCCTTTGCTCTTTTTTCTGGACGTCGTTTTCATTCAACACATATGCTGAATAAAGCAACTTTATTTTCTCTAGTGCTCATGCTTCAGATGTACATGTTGTTGGTGCTGCTAACCATGCCCTTGCTGCAGTGATGGTGATATCTGGTCTCATGATTATGAAGTGTTACTGTGCAGGAACCCATGTGGTCCAGGGGGAATGTGTCCTATCATGTGGTGTATCCATGTCATCCATAGCAGCATCTGAGGGTGTCATGTGTTCAGTATTTGGCAATGGGATTTCCTACTTACATTAGCAATTTCATATCTGTGGCTTCCACCCCTGCACATCTGTTGTGCCTGCCATTGTTGGATTTGTCTACTTCCCTGACCGTGTTGCCATCTCCACTGGACATGCAGGTTTGGGCATCAATGGGGAAGGACTCATCCGTGTAGTCAGTGCAACATTGCTATACAAGTGTGTTGGATCTGTGCTGATGATTCCGTTGGCACATCCATGACCAGGCTGATGTGACGGGAGCCCTCATTTGGTGCTAATTGTTGATTGTGTGACCAAGTGCTCAGCTGACATGATGGGGCCCTACTGAGGCAACATATGGCACAGCTTTCCTCACACAGGAGTGGAGTCCCCTCATGGCAGTGTGTACACGTGTGACATTGCCTGCGCCCAAGGTGTTGTGTTGTATGTGCATGTCTGTGTGTTCACTTCCATTTATCTGCGCATGCTGTGATCCCTAGTGTTGTACCTGTTTGTGATGCTTGCTGACTTGAGCTATGTTCCCCCAAAGTCTTCTCCCTGTGTTCTCTGTGATGTGGGTGCATGGCACATTACTGGTCATCAGGGTGTCACCCATAGGTGTGTTTGCTGTCAGGGCTGAGTTTGTGTGCAGACGCAGATGGGTCACAGTCAGGTTTCCCCTTGGCACTTGTTGTTTGCCCCTGTCATGTGATTTTCAGTTCGTGTTATCTTTAAGTTATTGTGACACGTTGTGTGTGTGACTGCTGGCACTCCTCAGGGTCCGGGCTGCGATGTTGGTTGTTGTCTATGTGTGTTCTTTGTGGGTGACCTTGGCTTCTTCATTGGTGTGTGACTGTGGCTGGGATCCCATTGGTTGGTGTGGTATCGCCGTCATGTCCATGTACAGCGTAGTGTGCAGTGTGTCAGACATTCAGGAGTCTTGTTGAGTGGCCATGTGTGATGTGTTTCTG